>VDFB02383042.1:0-22409 GCA_007258455.2 Sequoia sempervirens | reverse complement strand
ATATATATATTTGTATACATATATATACATAGAAGCATCCATGAGAAAGCTGCAATAAAGCTTCATTAAACAAGCATATCATTACTTGTACACTGGAGCTATTTACACAAAAAAAGATTGCAAGAAAATATGAAAAATATCTTGCAATGCATAGTTATTGCATGTGTGAGGTTGGAACACAACCTCACTTGTGTAACCAGAAGGTGAATGATTTCCTTATGCTAGACGTGGTGTTGATAAACACAGAAAGTTCGAGAAATGCATCACCAATATTCGCCCATGGCCTCACCACCGTCGACATCCATCCAAACCAGGACTGGTCGTCAACGCAACCGCTCAAAGTGAAAATTATTCCCATGAATGGAGTTTTTCATGAAGCTAAAGCAAGACTAAGCAAATGGTGTGCATGTTGAGGTGGTAGGCATTAAGACCGATGACGATAGAATGTTGGACAGTTAATGCACATTAACTGGTAGTAAACAGAGCCAATACTGGCGAGGCGCCAACCCACGAAGGGTAATACAGATGTCCAATATCAGTCGATGACACATTTATAACTTTTTTGGCAGTTTTTGAAAAATGCCTTGAAAAGATTGATAAACGTGCCTAATTTTCACCCAAAAAATGGGGGGTGCCAGCTCGACTATCAAGGGACGTGTCAAAAAAAATTATCCGACTTAGATGCTGTTGACATGGACCCCTCGCTCAACATCGCCCTACCCACCACCGGTCCCTCTCCCTTACACTACTCAACATGGATGACACTAGCATGGGATGTGACACTTATTAGGGCTTCTCCTCATGAGCTCTTTGTCATCCTTGACCTTTGAAGTTAAAAATTGTCATTTTCACAATTCACCTCACCTACCTCAAGCATGACTAAAGCACCATTTATGCTCAATTTTGATGTAACTTTTAGAAAAGGTTTCCCTTTCATTTAAAAACATTATTTAATATTTAGGGCATGAATCTACATGTACCTCCAGCTTTGAAGATAGAGAAAAATGCTTTGTTACCATTAATGCAATGGTTAGGGTTTGAAACCCACTAGAACTTGTACAATTATTGTAGAGGACAATTGCAAGTCATAGGAATTGCATACCCACACCTTTCAAGTACACCTACACATGTGGGCATGATTTTATGTGTAATCTAAAGGAAAATGATTCTTGTTAGTTACAAGGATCCTTGATGATGTATCATTTAGGTGTTTGAGAACTTTAATATAGATCTCAACATTATTTTTATGGCTATTAAGGGTCCAAAGACTTCATGAGAGATTATTAGGAATCTATGCTCAAAAAACACTAATTGGAAAGATTTTTTGAACCCTTGTGTTTGAATTCTTAGATTCAAGGACAAAAACCCTTTTAGTTATAGATAATTAGAGAATGAAAACCCTTTGATCATGCGCATTAGAGGATGAAACCCTTTGGCTAGAAGGATGATCACACTTAGAGTTCATATTTCAACTTTCATGGTGGTGGCTCTCTATTGTATTGAGTTTGACCAACTTGTAGGTGGTTGTGGGCATAAAAGATTCATCTCTAGTTGTTATTGTTACTATAGCAATGTTTAGTAATGTATTATTGACCAATTAAATGTAAGAATGGCTTTACGATTTATTTTATAATTGTGAACACAAATTGAATCTAGGTTATTAATTAATGCAAAATGGTGTTTGTAATTTGGGTGTGTTAGATTTTGGTAAACATTTATATAAGGAAAAAATTATGGGTTTGTAAGATCTAATTAAAATATTTTAACCCAAAATGTGTTTGTCCCAAAAATTCTAAATAGGTATTGAGGATTTTAAATAATATTTGCTAGGGACGTTGCAATCTTCATCTTCCCATGTGGCATCTTCAATCGGTCAATTCTTCCATTGGATGAGGTATTATATGATTGTCAGGGGTACCAACTTTGGATCCAAAATGGCTATTCCTTCTTCATCTAGATTGTTTGGGATGAAAATTTATGTATATTAGCCTTCATTGAGCTAGAGACATGGAGATTTAGATGTCGCTTTATTGACTTAGGTAGCTCCAACTTGTACATGCTACATTTTTAGTCACATGTGAACCCTTCTAAGGCTTATACAAATTGGGTTCACACTTGGAATCCAATTTGTCTGGTGTTTCAAGGATGAGTTATACGGCTTTTGCTAGTGTTGAATATGGTCATCAAGTAATCTCACCTTATTATATTCTTGTAAGGGAGAAATGATGGATGGTGGTAGGTTCTTTAATAATTGAAGGGATTGACCATGATTACTATTGAGAGGTCATATTTTTGGCATATTGCCTAAAACTATAACTGCTTGCAAACTAGGTGATGTAGGAACCTTTGGTTGTACTTCCAGTGATAATATTTAAGCCACATCTCTATCCACATCTAGTTTAAGAATCTTTTGCATTTGGTGCAAGCTTACCATCCATGGACTCTCTACACAAAATCCTCTTAGCTCAAATTTTCTACCCTCTTAGTGGAAACACATGAATAGCTCTTGGAAATTCATCTTTGTTATTCCCAAAGTATCGAGTCATTGGACACTTGAAATAATGTTAGTTATATCCATATGTATGCCAAACATAGGACAATCTATCATGTAGTATCCCATGGTGATCTTGATACTATGAAATTTCTTTGAACAATTGACTATACCACCATTTGCAATCATAACCTAGAATTATGGGGTTGAAAGAAAATAATTGGATTGTCTTGCCAATTTATTGTTGATGAAGTTAAGTGTACTTTTTGAGTCAATCAATATTGTTACCTTCTATTGTTTTAGGAAACCCCTTACCTTGAGAATTTCTTGGTTGCTACTACATAATAGTCCATGACAAGCGATAGTTGGTTGGACATTTTTTGAGTGTTCCACAACCACTACACACTCTTCATCATGATTTCTTCCTCATAGATACCCTTAATGTAGAATACTTTCTTCTGAACATATTTATGTCCTTTATTGTATTTTCCATCACAATTGAAACAAATCCCTTTTGTTCTTTTTTCCTCAATTTTTGAGTTGTCAATCTCATAAGCTGAGGAAATGATGATGTAGGGGCCCTCAAATCTCCCTTGCTAAGGAATTCCTCCCATCTATTATCCAAAAAAAATATATTCTTCTTCTCTTGCCATAACCACTGCTTGAGACATAGAACTTGGATAAAACACACATACCTCATATTTGACGTGGTAATTTAAACCCCTTTTTTTCTTTAATTCAAGGTGAGTTGGTTGAATTAGTTATCCATAAATTTGTCTCTATAATGTGTATCAAGTTCCTCTTGAAAAAAACCAATGATACCAATTGAACTGGTTTGTTCCAGTATATAAAGATGTCATTGCCACCTTTTGTTGACATAGAACATGATGAAGATCAAAGAACTTGTCCATTTGGTAGAGCCTATTGGTTGGATCCTTGCCATCAAACTTTCTCATAACTCTTTTTCCCTTTTCTCCTAAATTTGTTGAGGTTTCAATCTCAATAATTGAGGAAATGATGATGTATGTGCCCTACAATCTCCCTTGCTAAGGAACTCCTCACATCTATTAGCCAAACACTTTTATTCCACTTGTCTTGCCATAATTATTGTTTGAGACATAGAACTTGGACATAGCATGCCTCGTATTTGATCTGATCCTTTAAAGCATTTGTTTGCTTCAATTTTATGAGTAGGTTGAAATAGTTATCCATAAATTTGTCTCTTTAATGTGTAGCAAGTTCCTCTTGAGAAATTGATCATGTGACCACTCAACCCTTCTTTTTTCTCTTCACATAACCAACAGTACCGAATGACCCAATCTTGTTCCAAGTATAAAGATATCATTACCACCTTATGTTGACATAGAACATGATGAGGATCAAAGAACCTTTCCATTTGGTAGAACCAATTGGTTGGATCCTTGCCATCAAAATTTACATTAGCTTAACAAACCTTATTTTTCCTTTTCAATTTTATATAATTTTATTTTACCTTGTAAACTTTACCTTTTCAATATTTTTGTAGGGTGGAGCACTTCCTCAAGTGTTAGCTCAAATAATAGGGCAATGTAAAGTGTGAATTCATTCCAAAAAGGTTGGAGTGTATGCACACTATCTCGTACTTGATAGTTATTTGACCCTCCTTAGGGAATTCTCTCTAGAAATGGTATACAATGTCACTTAGTGCCTATGTTAGAAACCACACAACTTTCACCCTTGCCATGTATCTAATCTTTTTCCATAATAATTTCATGCATGCCTAACTCATTTTTATCATGAATTGTACTGCCCGTCGCCATTGATCAAACATGCTATTTAAATATCATGATAGCCAAGATGTAACTTCTTAGACCTCCAAGGGCTATAGCTTCCACTTTGGCTTCTACTATGCTCTATTATCATTTATACATTCTCCCAAACTCTTTGCTAATCTTCTAAAGGTGATGAATGTATTCTCTTCATATTTCCTACACTATGCAAGTTGGTAATAAAAAAGAATTACCCTATGAAAGATATTATATTTTAATTAGTGTAAACTTCTCCCCCTCTTAAACAATTCTAGGATATTTCACTCTATATTATCCACAATTTTAAATATCAAAGATATGATTCACACTCATTCATCATATCATTTCGAATTTATGAAAAATAATACTCTTTTGATAATAAAAAAATAAACGATCACTAAAAATAATAAATAATATATATTAAAATAGTAAAAGATATATAGATTTCTCCAAAATAAATAACCTTTTTCATTTTTACACTGAATTAAATCACAATTTTTTTACAATATCTTCTTTTAACCATCCAAAAACTCTCTTTTTCCACAACTCGCTTCCTAATAAACAAAACCCCTACTAGAAAATGGACAAAATCTCAATTAATTACCTACAACAACTACATTTACTATCAACGAACAAAGAACAACAAAACATGTGTTTTTAGACTGACCAGAAAGTGAAAATTATTGTACATTAGACTTATCAGTTACACATCAATTTATCAGAAAAAAATATTCAAAATAAATAAATCAATTTGTCAGAAAACATATACACATAAAATATGAAAATATCAAAAAACTAAAACCAAAAAAAAACAACAAAAAAGAAAGTTTCCTCTGTGATTCAAAACTGTAGGTTTCGTATTACAGCTTACTTATTTAAATATTATTAAGAAAAAATTTGAAAACAGACATAAATAATATAATATATTCGATAGACAAATCAGTCATACATATCAAATCCAAGGCCTGTAAAGTCAAATATAAAACAAACAAGATTACGTAAATATCCACTATCTCTGATATATAATTTTTTGTAAGTCAAAATATAGTAATGGAAGACAGTGAATCACAATTGCTCGTGAAACAGGTCTCCACATTCGTATAGCAATTGATGGTATATCTATAACTAGTAATGCACCTTGGGGTGCAATGGGTACGCCAAGACATTAAACTTAATTTTCTATTAAATGCATTTTTTAATAAATGGGAAAAGTTATTTAGAGCTGTAAACTATAAGTCCTTTTGTTGCATTTAATTTCTAAAAGATGTGAACTCGTATGAGTTGAGTACAACAATAAAAACAGAAAGATGAGGCAAGAAGGATTGTGGCTTCAACAACTCAGATGGTAGGATTGTTGCTTGAAGGGCTCTTTGGAACAATATGGGTTGAAGGCACCTCATTAGTGTTTTAGGACTTCACTGCTATATTCGATCTGATCTTTAATAAAGAAACACGAATTTAAAATAAATTTTGAAAGAGGGCTGGAAAACAGTAACGATTGTGCCTGAAACATGTTGTGATCTAAGCATTGTTTAAAATTCAATTGTAAAATTTAAAAATCATAATCATGTGGATGTCAACAAAAGGAATTTTAAAAAAACTTTCCTCTTTTGTAGCTGGCAGAAATGCTTTTTAAATAATAACAATGCTTAGCTCAACTGTAGCTTAAATAAAAATACTTACTAAGTTCTCTTCTATTAATGTTTTGACTATATACCTCAGTGTTGAAGCTTCCAAACGTACAAAGCATTCTTGAAAGGATATCTCATAATAAAGCAAGCTCAACTGTAGCAACTCAATAAATTGATGTGGAACATAGTAGTACAGTTCTCAAGCTAGAAAGCAACCTATGTCAATATAACATAATTCCCGCTGAAAATATATAACTATTGCAGTTATTTCATAGTTCTCAGGGAATGATACACTAAGAAGATCTAAGAAACCACAACCATTAATGTTGAACTAAAATTTAATATGCAATGCCATTCCATTCCACGTCCATGGCTGCCACCATTATTAGATACCTTCAGCCTCACCTGCATCTCTTGCATTCGCACCTGTAAGGAAATTCATGTTCACCTTCTAAATTATAAAATGAAGTAGTCTGTTGCTTATAAGAATTATAAAACATTCCCGACACATTTCCTTAACCATTACAGTAAAGAAAACTTTTGTCTCACCACTTTTATAAACCAGATTTGGATCCTGTTGCTTATTTTCAGCAATGTACACTGCCATACATCATGTTGTGTTGCAAAAGGTATTCAGTGGAATTCCTCTAGTTTTAGAAATGATTTGAGGTAGTCAACAACTCACTTCTAAAACAAGAGGAAACCACTAAATACAGGCGAGCTTCCATCACCTTTCTCCATTATCCAAAGCATCTGCAAGAGTCTTACAAAGCACACTTGATGTGCATCTAAGAGTAAGCCTAATACCCTCACATATTTAATATAAAATGCCATTCCATTCCACGTCTATGGTTGCCACCATTATTAGATACCTTCAGCATCACCAACATTCTCTTGCATTCTCACCTGTAAGGAAATTCATGTTTACTTTCTAAATTATAAAATTAAGTGGTTTGTTGTGTAAAAGAAACATAAAACATTCCCTACACATTACCTCAATCATTACAGTAAAGATAACTTTTGTCTCGCCATTTTGTAAACCAGATGACAACATATTGTGTTACAAAAAGCATTCGGCAGAATTCCTCTAGTTTTAGAAATGATTTGAAGCAGTCTATGAAAATCAACTAACTTCTAAAACAAAGGAAAACCACTAAATACAAGCGAGCTTCTGTCACCTTTCCCTATTATCCAAAGCATTTGCAAGAGCCTTACAAAGCACACTTTATGTGTGCCTGAAAGTAGGCATAAATCCCTAACATATTTCGCATCAAAACCGTATAAGCTAAATATAGACTTATCCTTCGCAAACCATATGAAGATATTACAAAGGTTGCAAATGGGATAGAGACCCCCCTCATCCTCCTCCTCCCACTGGTTAGCTTTAGTGGCATAGCGGTGTGACCCTCTTTGTTTTGTCTCTTAACTCTTCCATTAATTATTGAGGCATGATTTCTTTCCACCCACTTTTTAATAGGTGAGTTAGTGTATTATATTGATCAATATTGTTTCTGGACTAGAATGCATTGAGGGTACTACTATAGGGAAATTTCAAACTAGGACAATCCAGATTTAATCTTTCAAACTAGTATAGAATAAAAGAACGAAGAATTTAACAGGAGCAAAACAGGACTAAAAGCTACCTAGACCTACTATTGTAAAATTCAAAACCTAAACAGCATCCAAGATCAAAGATTGTAAGTATGAAAACTGAAGAACTATATATGTAAAACCCATTTTATAAGATTAAAAAGCACCTAGTGAAACCATGGTTGACATAGTGGAGAAAGACTGATTATACTCAGAGAAGCATGTGCATATTCACCTAGTGACTCGAATTTATTGGAAAAAGGAAGAAGCAAGATGGTGATGGTGTAAGAAGGATTCCAAAATGTGGATATTTTTTCAAGTACAAATTTGGCATGCTTATCTCGAGCTGGAGGAGAGAAGTATCACACTTTTCAAGCTGTTTATCTACCATTACTAATTAAAAGTAAAATGTATGCATAACCAAAAGATCGATTTCCACCATCATGTGTTGTAGCTACTGATTTAAGATGGACTTGAAAATAGTGTCAAATTTACCATGAGGCAACTAACCACTATAATGAGAGGATTTGAGATGACTTTTTTTCAAGCTTTTGCAATTTTCTTGCATGCTGTAGAATTTCAATTTTTTAACAAAAATATCTTCTATATTTTTTTTATATTGAATAAGGCAGGAAATTAGGAGGAGATTTTGGATGAGTAGCAAAGTCAGTCCAGAATTAAGAAGGTGTTCATAAATTTTGAATTTGTCAGAGAAGTTTTGAATCCGAAAGTAGAAATTTGTGCAACATATCAAAAAGGTAAATATTCTAATAGAGTTCCTATAATCACATAAAGACATTTGCCTTACTCATGTCATATTGTTTACTTTGATATTCTGAGGTATTGTTATGTGACTCAAGTTGCAGACGAAACAAGTAGAAATGATCACAGAAGCCCAGATAATTGAGTACACCGCACACGAAACAATTAACTTATTCTAAAATCTTAGAAAATTGAATATATTGCAAACAAAACAGTTATAATTGATTCCAGAAACCTAAGCAATATGATACTGTGCAGACGAAACAATTTGCAAACAAACATAATGGAATAAATTTGAGACCCTCAAGCAGTCGTCTATATTGAAGACAAATGAGTGAGACAGAGTCTTCACGTCCACCCACCCACTTTCCTTCATTTGACCGAACCTGGAGGCCTCCCTCCTTGTCCTGATAAACCATGCCAAAACAGCCGACATATGTATGAGGACGCAGGATCATCTTGCCATCTGAGAAATAGATGTTTATACGCATGTGAGTAGAGTGATTTCATAGTTTGCAAGAAAACATATAGTTTATCATCCTCGACCTTGGCATCCAGATTGAGGCTAATGTCATTCACCGGACTGATGCGCTGATACCCCCTTCCCACATCAGCACTCCGTGTAAACAGAACAGCCTCATTCAAATCGTCAGGGTGGTATGGACCGAAGGTAACCTGCACCATTCAAGTATACAAACAATTTAAGCACATGCGTTAAAACCCCTTGTAGTTCCTTAATCACGATATAAAACATAATGGCTTTAAGAAAAAATACTAACCCTTTCTTTCTCTGCACGTCCATGCCTTAGAGCCTGGTTTGTAGCCTTGTTCACCAATGCAAATACAGGGAATCCTGCTTCATCTTTGACCTTCACGCTCCATGAAGTGTCCATTATCCATTGCTGGATTTTCCAACTCGACTTTCATGGCCTCTTCAATCAGATTCGTGTCCCCAATGAAATTTGGGCCTCCAAACAAATTAACAGCGGCCCCTTCAATCAAATTCGTGGCGCCCAAGGATGATGACTTGCAACCTGGGCAAAATCATGTCTCCTAAATCAATCTACAAATACCAAGATTAATGCCTGCCAGCAATATGCCAAATTATTGCAAACAAAAGTCACGGAATCCGAACAGTTCGGTGGCTCCTTGCAAAGAGATTCGTGAGCAAAGCACAAATCGCTCAAATAGGGGCAAAATATTGTTCAAAACTCAGCCACACCACTGAAAGGTGAAAGGTCAATATAACGAGGAAGAGTTTGGAGGAGCGGGAAGCGGTAGCAGCGGGAAAAGCAGCAAAAGGGGTCAAAACGGCCAAAAACATGGCGAAAATGATGAACGTCTGAGATTCGCCAACATAGAATGCAACTTGCATACGCTACAACCTGCCGTGGTATATACCAGCTAAGGAGAGTCTGGAGGAGCGGAAAGCAACAACAGCAGGAAAGCAGCAAAAGGTCCGTAAACAGCGGGAAAATGACAAAAAAAAAATGATGAACGGATGAGATTTTTTACATCGTAGTACATTGGAATCTGCACCGTTCGGCCTCAAAAGAGCTTGGAAAAGCTCAGCAAACAAGGAAAAACCCTTAAAGCCTTGACTAATATTTTCCTCGCCAAATGATAGAAATTTTTAACCTGAATAACAAGAAATAAACAAAGCAATAGAAAACATCGCACGGTAAAATCTAAAACCCATGCTAATATATTTTTTCCATTAACTGGGGTGAAAATTCTCATACACTAGCACAACACTAAAATAAAATTACAGATGAAACAATTCAAAACCCAAAAAAAGAAAACTAAATATTTTTCATCAAAATGATTTTATTTTTTATTGAAAGAATAAAAGAATTTGCAATTTCATACCGGCTTTAACGACAATTTTGATGACGCTACTCCCATTGTCTGCACAGGCATACCAAAATATAACGATAAAACAATTAAACCCTTCTGCAAGTTTAAAGAAAAAAAAAAAGACCTGGATAGCGAGATTATCAAACGCGCTGCGCTCTACAATCAGACAAGAATTGGAAAATCAAACCCTAACAAGAGATAATGACTCGCTCAACCCCCTTTAAAAACAACTAACCTGAACAAAAATCTCCTCAGCTGCAAATTGCTTCCCAATAGCTAGGCAATCCTATTTCACATTGTTGTTCTCGTCAACAACCCTGCAAGACATCTTCTTCGACTCTTCATCCACCTCGTTCATCTTCCACCCAATAAACCTCTTTACCTAAAAGAATGTATTCTTGGGATTCACAACAGCCTGGCGTTTGGAAATCTACCTAACAAGCCTGTCCCCATTTCTTGTATAAGCAACTATAGAGGGCTTCGTCCTCTGCCCCTCCACATTCGTCAAAATTTTAGGCTTCCCTCCTTCCATGGACGCCACAACCGAATTCATGGTCCCGAGGTCGATGCCCACAACCTTCTCATTCATAACCCTAACAGGCCCCATGGCTCGCCTCTTCTGCTGCTACTTGCTTCGCAAACTAATAAAACCCCCATTGAAAGCACCCTTTTACAGACCAAAAAAACACTGTTCTGGAGGGCTTGGCAATTTTTATTCTTCAACGCGAAGCCTGTGGCAGCCGCACCGGGTACTGGAGCTCCAAATGCGTGAACCTGAGCAACAACCTCCATTGATTAGGATTTCAATAAAAAAATACAAACCCTCGGAAGACAAGTTGTAGACAACTGCTACATCAATTGTTCTCTATGCGGCGGGGAAAGCAAATGACGTGAACCAAAACCAATCTTCCGACAGCTGTTGCTTCAATCTATTCAAGTAAACGAAATCTGAAAATATAGGGGTTTAAGGTCGGTCTTAGTAGCATCTTAATGACTGTCACATCGTTTCTACGGCCACATCAATCACTTTTGAGAGTGCAGCTCACCAATTTGGAGAAGTGAAAGGTCCATACCAGCAAGGAAGAGTTTGGAGGAGCGGGGAAAACGGCCGGGAAATTGGCAGAAAATGAGGAAGAGTTTGGAGGAGTAGGGAAAACGGCCTGGAAATTGGTGGAAAATGATGAAGAGCTGTGATTCATTTAATCGTAGTTCATCACTTGTCCATAAATCTGCACCATTCTGCATCTGAGCCGCTCAGATGCATTTGATCGCAGGCGATTGCCTGTGCATGAATCTACACTGTCAAATGCAAAAAGGCCTCCCAAATACTAAGCATGGGCATCTCGGCGTGAATTATTTAATTGTACATATATAGATGTAGACTAGTGCCTTGAGCCTTCAAATACAAGTAATTCAATGTGAGCTAACAATTCAGTGCTGGTTTCAATTTGTTTTTATTAGCACTAGAAATTCATCTGTTTAGAAAATGGGATGGCTTTTCTGGGCTGCAGCTGTGGTTTCAGCTGGTTTAGCAATTATTCTGCTGGAAGTTGCAAAAGTTATATGGTGGAAACCACTTCATTTCAAAAAGCTCTTTGAAGCTCAAGGGATTCAAGGCCCTTCTTACAAGATTATCTATGGGAATGCTCCCGATATTGTTAGAATGGCCAGACAGGAGAGCTCTGACCCAAAGTCACTGTCAGGACACAACATAGTTCCTCGAGTTCTTCCGGCTTTTCATCAATGGAGGAAAACCTATGGTACATGGTTATTCTCTCCACTGAAAACTTTAAAATAACCTAAGTTCAAAATAATTAGTTAAGCAACGTTTCTCAATGAAGTTTATATCTGTGGATTTTGTCACTGGTCAACACTCACCATACAGGATGCAATCCTATAACATGGAAATTGCATTATTCTGAGTAGTAGTAAGAAGAGGATGATCTATGCCACCCAATTCATGAAGTACATGTATTTATGTGTGATGCAGGGAAGGAGTATGTTTATTGGTTCGGGAATGAACCCAGGCTTTATGTTCCTGATCCCGAGCTTGTGAGGGAGATACTATCTAACAAGTTTGGGCACTACAAAAAAATTCTTCCTCCTCAGCCAGAGAAACATCGGGGACTTGCAGCCTTAGAGGGTGAAAAATGGGCACAGCATAGAAGAATCATTAATCCTTCTTTTCATATGGAAGTCTTGAAGGTAAATCTTTAAATTCCACAATTCTGAGAACTTGAATAGATACTTCATCGTAAATCTTGTACACAATAGAGTTACTTCTCGCAGGGAATTTGGTGTTTATTTTCCCTTATGCCCAAGAATCTATGTAATAAGGTTTTCAATTATACCCTTAAATGTCTAAGTTTTCCGCATTTATGCTCGTTTGACTCTTACAGAAATGAGGTAGTTTTTGATTTATTAATGATTTGCTTCTGCTAAGAAATCAAGTCCTTAATTTTTATAATATATCTTCAATGTCAGGGCATGATTCCTGAAATTGTAGAGTGTGGGACCAATATGATTGAAGAATGGAGGAAATTGGTATCTTCAGGTGCCAATGAAATAAATGTTTTGAAAGAGTTTTCTTGTCTTACATCAGATGTTATTTCACGCACAGCATTTGGAAGCAGTTATGCAGAGGGAAAGCACATGTTCCATTTACTGTCCCAGCTAATCCTGCTCAGTTTTGAAAGATCTCGCAGAGTTTTTATTCCGGGTTCCAGGTTACTAATTTTAGCCTTATAAGTAATTTGTTGTCAGGAGTAGGACTTGCCTAAAAATATTTGATTGGGATGCTAGAACACGTGGGCATTTTCCTTTGCATTTTTCTATCATACATAATTTCTCAAAAAAATGTTTCACATTTGCTATCCTAAAGGTATGGCTCTTAGAAGTGTACTCTATTCATAGAAAGGGTTTCAAGTAGTTTCCGCTTTTTAAAAGGAACACAAAGAAGTGATAGCTAATGGATAGAAGAACCACATATGAGATGAAAGATTTCTGGAACAAATTAGAGACTTTTTGTTAATGTAAAATTTCAGCTTGTACAAGGACCACAAAGAATAAAGTATATTTTGACTCCACAAACCTTATTCTCATTTTCATTCATTTCAATACTTATCAATTTATAAACTGTCACAAGCTGTCTAGTAGCTACAACGCACTTACAAACAATTAGCTTTAGCTTCTCTAGGCTAGAATTTCAACTTAACGGCCTCCACATCAGAATCAGTAATCTAATTCTATGACAATCCCCCTTAGATAAGAGCTCCAGGTAATCAACATCCATTAGATACATTGTGCTTCATCAATGCTAATGCCTCACATGAACCTTTAATTCACAATGCCATGTGATTTTGTGGCTAACTGAAGGTCAACTTGTAAATGAACCTGAACTGCAATTTTAACTAGCCTATCTCTTTGGCAGCCATTGGATACATCTTCTGTTAGATGATTTTTGACAAGGACTTCTGTGAGTGTTGCAGTCAGCCAACCTACAAAGACATTAGTAATATCTACTTACCCAATGCTTAAAAATTAATTCCCAAAAGTTGGACCATTTCCTTTATACAACGATTTCTGTAATCTGTGACCCACTCACTGACTTGATCGCTCTGCAAGTAGAGCAATGCCTGTGTAATAGACCTTCCATGGAAGCTTCTTTGCATTCAGTTGACATATAGTGTCTCAATTGTGCTGAATCAACTACTGAATGAAATTGACCTGCTCCTGCAACAACTGTTTTTTAAGTTGACTTAATTTCATAGTTCCACGGGGACGCATCTCCCTCAAAAAAGGTGTCGTCTTGGAGATGGGGACATTTCCAATACGCAGAGACGTCAGGGAAATGTCCCCCCGCCGTCCCCCCGTTTCTCTGCCACTCCAGAAATGTTTCGATTTTGAGGGGACTTTTGGACGTCCCCGAGACTTCTAGACACCCCCCAAAATGTAGGAGATGTCTAGAAGTCTCCCCTAAAATGCATTAAAAATGATTTTTTTTTTTTTTTAAAAAAGCTAAAATTTATAAATTTTAAATTTTAAAGTCTTTTTGAAAGCCTAAAAGGCTAAATCGAAATCTTTTGACTTAATTTTTCATTGTTTCACTTTCAACTATACTTTACACTTTACACAAGCTGAGGCTGAACGTGGGCGTTTGAAGACTGAAGCAGAGCGATTGAATCCAGGTATGAGGGAGGTTTTTCACTTTTCGCCTGTTTTTGTTTCATTTCTTTTATGCTTTGCTGGATGTCCATACTCGACGACCCGTCCAATGCTCCCACCGGTAGAGTGTTTTAAAGCCTCAATGAAGTGCGGGCAAGGGACTATTAGGCTGAATGCCTCAAAGAGATGTCATCCCATGAGATGACATCTCTTTGAGGCATTCAGCCCTCGTTAGACTCCTAACACTTAACAGTTGCACATTTCAATTTTAATTTTTTAATCGATACATTTACACTTACAGTTACAGGCAGGAGGATGCTGGCACAAGTTGTGGAATCTGGATTTATAACTAATAAGTGTAAAGCCAGATTCCACAACCTTTGCCAGCATCCTCATGTCTATAATAAAATGGGCATTTTGGAATAGGGTATGTACATCCATCAAAGCATAAATAAAGCATTAAGATAATAGATTGCATTTTAATTTAATCCTTTTTGTAACATTGTAGCTTGTAGGTCTGAATTTTTTTCTTAATATTGTTTTTAACTTTTTTGCAGCATCATCATCATAATGAGTTCACACAATAGAAGTGACGATGAGGGTAGAGAGGTTGAACCACAAATTCAAAGTGAAAATGAATCATTTGATGATCTTGATTTTCAAATAGGAGGGGAGGGTGAACATGCTTCAAATGCTCAAACTGACACAATTTCTATTGGGACTGGGAATAAAAATAATAGCTTCCCTTCATCAGTCCTCAAACAATGGGCCAAGGGCCCCTTTGATCCAAAATCATCGTTAAAAAAATTTGCATCTAAGATAGCAACAAAGCTTGGGGCAACTGGGGGCACTAGAAAATGGCAGTGCCACATATGTGAACTTACATGGTTTGGCAGCATTACAAGAACTAATGCTCACTTTCTTCTTGTTCAAGGCAAAGGTGTAGATGTATGCAAAGTTGTGGAAAGTAACTTGAAGTACAGGGCTGAAATTTTAAATTTATGGGGTTGTAATGAGGATAAAGTACCTATAGATGTTACTTTGCCACAAAGGAGTAAGGGTGATGAGAGTTTAGCAATTTCTACTTCTACTTTGTAGAGTCTAAGGCCATTGAATTCATCCAAGTCAAGGACAATAGAGCCTAAGGGGAGACGTAAGATGGCATCTTCACAACCATTGGCAGATTTATTCAATGTGCAAGCAAAGGATGAGGCAGATGATGCCATTGGAAAATTCTTCTTTGCCAATGGCATTCCATTCCAAGTGGCTCGCTCTCCTTATTATAAGGAAGTTGTGTCAAAGATAATAAGGGCAGGAAAATCATATGTGCCACCAAGGGAGACTAAATTGAGGACAACAATCTTGGATCACAACTATTCCAAGATTAATATTTTGATGGAGAAGATGAAGAGAACCTAGGTCACAAGTGGATGCAGCATAGTCATGGATGGGTGGACGGACATTAGGCATTGTCCACTCATAAATATCATCGTTACATCTACAGCGGACCCTTATTTCCTTAGGGCTATTGATTGTTCAAGGTATAGCAAGGATGCCCATTATCAGTTCCAGATCCTCAAGGATGCTATAGAGGAGGTTGGGCCACAAAATGTGGTGCAAGTAGTGACAGATGCAGCCCATGTGTGCAGAGTTGCAGGGAGGTTGATTGAGGTAGCCTATAGACATATTTGGTGGACTCCTTGTTGTGTGCATGCTATGAATAATGCACTTAAGTACATGGGAAAAATTAGTTGGATCAAATCTATTGTCAGTGATGCTAGAGATGTGCAGATGTTTATCTGCAACCACCATACTTCATATCCACTTTCCAGGTCCTCCAAGAAGGAATTTCTGAAGCCTATAGAGACTTGGTATGCATCATACTTTATTCTCTTGGAGAGGATGCTTGAGTTGTAAGAGCCATTGCAACTAATGGTAATGATAGCAAAATGGAACAGATGGCCTGAATCGAAGACACAACAGGGATTGAGGGTAGGAGGTGGTGAAGAATGATATCTTTTGGGTTGATGCCAAATATATTGTCTCCATCATTGATCCAATCTTCACAGTTATTAGATTTAGGGATTCTAATGCACCTTCCCTTGGAGAGGTAAATGAGTGCATCGATTCCATGCTTGATCAAATGAAGGCTATTGTGCGAGAGGACCCCTCAATGCAATTCTACGCCGAGCATATTCATCCAATCATTCAGCATAGATGGGAGAAGCTCAACACTCCCTTACACATGGCTGCCTATGCATTGAACCCAAAGTGGTACATGTAAAGGCGCGGCAGAATCACACCTATAGAGGATGCTAAGGTGAAGGAAGGGTTCATGAAGGCCATTGACAAAATGTATGATCCAATAGAGGCCAGCTTGCTTCGTACTGAGTGGACAAATTTGGCACTCTTTGGGGATATTTAGAGGTGGCCAAGATAGATTTGGAGACTATGTAACAGGAGGACCCCAAGTTGTGGTGGACTATGCATGGGCCTAGATCTTTGATTACTACTCTAGCCATTCATTTGTTGTCCTAGGTTTCTACTTCTTCTGCTGTTGAGAGGAACTGATCTACTTATAGCTTCATCCACTTCGTTAAGAGGAACAGGCTTACTTCTAGGATGGTAGAGAAGCTTGTGGCTGTACATAGTGCCTTGCGTCTCATTGACCACAACACAACCACATACAAGGAGAGTCCAACAGCCAGATGGGATGTAGAGCCAGAAGAGCTAGCACAGATAGATGAGGATGCTACACAGACAGGGCTGGTCGGTATTGGTTTAGATGAGCTTGAGCATTTGGGGTCCCCGTCCAGCAGTTCCAATGATGAGGAGATTGACATGGAGCTTGGGGATGATTAGATCATTATAGGCATCAGGCCATTAGCCATTTACTATTTAGTATTTTGTTTTTGAAGTTTGAATTTTGAACACTGTTGATTTTAATTATGAATCATGATTATGAAATTCAAATTATGAAACATCTAGTTCTCGTTCCAATGTCTATTAAGTATATTTTCATTTTGATTTTCATTGTTTCAATGTTCACTAGTTCAATGAAATCATTGCAATGTGTTTAAACTCTAAACTTTACTTATTCCTTAGGCTTCTACAGTTATACGTCTTTTTATAACTAATTTTTCAAGTACTATATGTATTTCAGCGCATCGCTCCGCCACCGCCCCCCCGCCGCTATCCCCCAACCGTCCCCCCGCTGCCCCAAAACTTAGACCCCTTTCCCCCTTTCCCCAAAACGCGTCCCCCGTCCCCATCCTCAAAACTCCGTGGAACATTGCTTAATTTTGAAGTTAACATCAATGTGGATTCTTGTTCCCTGCTAAGGAAATATACTCCATCCCATTGAATCATCTTTTCACAGGGTGTGAAACTAAAAAACTTGAAATACATGACCTATTTAAGCAGTGAAATTTATGAAAGAATTTACAGTCACATAATTGCAAGATTCTCCAACATGTTTTTCGTGTTATACATTGCATCTTGTGTAAGAGTAATTTTTTTTGAAGATTTGTAGGGAGCTAACTTATTTCTATATCATGATTCATAATTAACTATTAGAGTATTTTAGAAGTCCAAAGCGATGAGGAGCAGGAGCGAGAAAAGGCGCGGTGTGGGGATTTTGAAATCTACTGAGGATGGAGACACCGATTCTGATGAAGATGATGGTGATCCTACTGCTGAATGTGCTTTGGGTCCGTTCGGCTTGTTGTTGGCTTCGCTTGGGTCGCTGCGTGGGGAAGCTTCTTCTATTCTGGTGCAGAGCAGTCTCTGGAGGGGAGCTTGGGGATAGCTTGCCGCTAAAACTATTTCGCATGTCTTCCCTTTGTGTTGCTTTTTGTAGGCTCATGCTGCTGTTGCATTAGCTTCCAGTTTGGATGGAAGGCATCTTCTGTTTGCGTTGCTCTGTCTTGGACGATGCAACCTTTCTTTGTGCGTGGAGTGCTTTGGGGCGTATGTCTCACATTTAAGCTAGCTAATTCATTCCCTGAGACTGTGATTTGGAATCCAAAGGAAGGAGCAACTTCAGTTTTGTGTCGTTGCTCTTGTTTTGGCATCATTGCTTTTTGTGGCTTTTGGGAGCCTTGTTTCTGGCTTGCCTTCTTGTCTTGTGTGGGGCTTGTGAGTGGGGAGTCGTCTGGAGGTATGGAGGCTTTGTTTGTTTTTTTGGTTAGTGTTCCTCTTGGAAGAATTCTCTTATGGTTGGTTCTCAGCCTGGGTCCCGTAGCTTCTCTGGGGCATCCTTCACTATTGAGGGTGTTGTTTCTGCACTCTCTCTATCCGTTTGGGGCTTCTCCCATGGTTTTGTCAGTGGTGAGAAAGATCCTCTTACTTTCTCTGTTTGGGCCACCATATGTAAGGGTGGCTATGGGGGTGAGGTTTGGTACTCTAGATCTTTTCGTTCACCCGTTTTGTGGATCCTTTCTTTTCTGCTCAACTCTGTTTTAGGGTTTTTTGGATGTTATTTTTGATTAAAGGAGGTTTATTCTTTATCTGGTGAGTTTGCCGATATTTTAGCCAGACCACTTGCAGGTCTTGGTTGAGTGGAGTGGTGGACTTTGTCTATGATAGAGAGTTCAGCTCTGGCTAGGTTGATTTTTTGTCTCATTTTGACCAGGTTGTTTTGTTCTTTGTAAGGTAAAGTGAGGTTGTTCTCCTTGTGAATGCTTTGAATCCCTTGAGGATGTTGGGTCTTTCGGTCCTCGTTTTGAGAGGTCTCTCTTTGGGGAGTCCCTATGCCCTCTTTTATGTTAGTATATATTGTTGTTGGTTGGGAGGAGTTCAAGGTTGTTCTAGAAAACCTAATTGTATCTACTTCTTAAGAAATATAATGTTGTTGTTGAGTTGTTACAAAGGTTTACTCTAAAGGCTCAAACGTGGTTGTGTTTAATGCTCATGGTTGTCTCTTCCTTCAAACTCTAGTATCTTACCTTGCCAAAGGAGGATGTATTTTTCCTTTCTATTGGAGTTCTTTCTTTCTTCCAAGTTCTATAGATGGAGTCTTCTATGGAGGTGAAGATTGTTCCTTATGAGGTGGAGCCCTCTCCTTTTGAGGTGGTTGCAGTGGGTTGTTTACTTGGCTATCACGGGGAGATTGTGAAAAGCTTTGGTGGTAAGGCTTTCTTTCCTTCTCTCATTAGAGAGACCCTCTCCTGTGTGAGGGAGGAGGAGGTCGGTTAGGCAGAAGTTTCATGTGGGATGGAGCTGCAAGGATATGGATGATTATCAATGTTTTTTTGTTCTCTCTAGCTTCCCTATTGAGGTGGGAAGTTTGGATTTGTTGGGCGCAGTGTTGTTATTGAGCAGATGGTTTGATGCAGCATGGCTGCATTGTTGCCTAACTGTTTCTAGTGGTTACTGTTGTCAAAACCTGGTTTGTTGGGTTTAAGGTCCCTTGGTTCTTGATGTTTGCAGCTTGAGTTGTTTTGCTAATCTTTGAAAGCTGTTGTTGTTTGGCTGTCGCTGATTTGCTGATTATTTTCTATTAGCAGCTTTCTTGCTTTGGATTGGGTAGCGGATCCCATCAAAACCGTTTGTACTGGGTTTTGGGGCCCCATCAAAACCTGCTTTACCCTTAATAAAAAACTATTAGAGTATTCAGTATTGTGATTTGATCATTTTAATTTCAGAATTAACAAGGTTCAAGAAAGTCATAACTATTTCTTTAGATTTGCAATGTTGTGTTTTGATCTGTCCTGCACATCAAGTAATTTCAAAATGTTAGTTACCCATGGAATGACATATGCACATGAAAGTTCTCTAGTATTGATTTATAACTTCCTAAGGTGCCTGAAATTGCATAATCAATATTTGAAACAATGAAATATTTTCATCAAATCCAAATGAATTTGCAAACTTGCTCTGCTAGCCAAAGTGAATGTCTACTTGCAATCAGAACAATTTAGATTTTACAGACAGTTAAGTTTATTGAGAGATGCAATATTTCCACAGTCCGTATTAGTGAAATCAGGAGTGCTTCTAGCTGCAAGTCTATGAGATTTTTTTAACATCAAGAAGCATTAATTGTATGCTCCATAATAATATAAAACAACTCCTGTTCACAAGGAACAGTTTGCACTTCACTATTTCTGCAGAACTTTTTATACAAACTTGTTTGTTCCTAAGTGATCTTAAATAAACACTATTTCCCTAGACCTCTGTTACTGTTACTCATTTTCATACACCACTGTTATTGTCATTAAAAATCAATACTGCCAATTCAGGTGATGAATAGCAATACCAACAATCCCAACACAGAATCTGTATCTTCATGGGAGCACATGCTGAACCACAGGTAGAATCTGATGTGTTTGCTTACAAACAAAATTAAAAATTCACAAATGCAATGATGTAGTTGTATCTACATTACAAACCTACAAACAACTTACACTGTCCATTGTAAATCATGAGAGTATTTCTGAAATGTGTGCATGTGGTCCTGTTTCATCAGCTTCCATTGATAGAATCAAACTGCATATAGAAAGCATCTTCCAGAAGGGTATGTTTGGTTTGTGGTGCTCTTCACACAAGATTGCAATCAATCCAAGTGACACATAAAGTCTTTAATGTGACTTTTCAATTAGTACGGTACCATCACAAAACAAATCTCTATCTTCAAACTCTTGTTATCTCAATTTGTCTTGAAAATTTGAAACTTTAAATTCATCATCTTTATTGATCATAAAGAAACTCTAAACAAGGCATAACCTTTCACTTTGCTAAACACAGTCACAACAAATGACAAGTGTTTTGCGTCATGCACAACCTTTACATTGATCAGTACTCCACTAAAGGGGAAAATATCCCTCAAAAAGAATGAATCTTCTCAAAATCCATGCATTATCAATCTTCAATCCTAATAATCCTATAGCCAACAAAGGAAAATTTACTTGCACCTCAACAACATCGAAATTACTTAGTTACCAATTATAAGATGTTGTGTTAGACATCTTCTAAGTTGATAAACAATGTCAACCTTTCACCATATTGTAAGTGTTGGAAAAGGGGTTGTACACCTTGCATGCTAATGTTATTCATTCATATAAGTTTATCCTAGGCATGCAGAACTTTACTATTGTGGTAATTATAATTTCTAAGGTGAATATAATAAACTTGGGACACATGTCATGTTGTATGGAATATTGATTAGGTGTGTTAATAGCCACAACCACACGGATACACTTGAGGACAAGTTTGGTTGAGATGCGACAATTTTTTTGAGGAAAAGATAAAACTTTTAAGATAGAATCATCTATTTTTTGGACACATCTTGAAATACTTCCAAGAGGACATTCGGAAGTATGTGCCACCTCATGGAACCACTTTGGAATCATGTGGCGAGGTGTCATGTTGGAGCCCATTGTTTATGTAATACCACTTAGTGATTTTGTGCAAGCTTGGCCTATAAAAGCAAGCACATGGGTAGTGATTGAGAGAGCAAGAATTGAGCATAGTGGTTGCATATGTGGTGACAAGATCCTAGGAAAGGCATGGAGAGGGATGTATGGTTCTTGTATGCTATTGGATTGATTATATGAGGAATGCGATTGGGTTGTTTATTGTTGAAGCTTTAAGTGAAATAGCTTTGTGAGTGTATTGTAATCTTATTGCAAGATAGTACATTGAGTTATGTGGTGCATTAGAGGTTGAGTTTTTTTTAAAAGGGCTTTTCCAAAATACATATGGTGTAATCTTGTGTGTATGCTTTGTTGTACTTTTGCATTATGAATTCTACATACTATTTTAGCATAGCTTTTTTCATAAAAGTTATATCGGAATTAGCATTTGTCTGTAAAACATTGCTTGAATTCCTAACTTTTGGTATTGGAACTCAATTTTGAGTTGTAGGAGAGGATGTCTTGTTATTTTGACCTTTTGTTGAGTGGAAGCTATGCATAGATGAATCCAAGGCTTGTAGGGAAAGATGTCACATCCCTGTGGTAGGCAACCTGTCTTCTGGATATTGAATAGGCAAAAACAAACAAATAAATTTAAAAGAGATCTTTCAAATCAAAAGTATAGTCAAAAGGGGGACAAAGAATTAAATGGATGAGAAAAAGGTGCCAAGGATAAAAAGTAGAGCATGGCAAGCCACTCCTAATAATGCTAGAA
>VDFB02383041.1:0-42217 GCA_007258455.2 Sequoia sempervirens | reverse complement strand
TTGCCTCATTGAGGTCAAAATATAAAGGTAAGAAAGTGAGAAGTTTGAAAGAGATCTATAATCAAAGAGTTGGTGAATGATGGTGAAATTCAACTAATTTTTTGCAAATTTGAAGATCAATTAGCGAATATATTTACTAAGCCATTAGAAAAGGATGTTTTTGAACACTTAAGATAGAGTTTGGGCATTGTAAATGGTGAAATAAACCATGATAGAAATTAGGGGGGAATATTAGAGAAAACAGAATAATTTCTCCCATTTGATGGAGAAAATTAGGAAGATAATTGTTGTTTTGTTCTGTTATTTGGTTTTGATTAGGAGTCTTCCCTTTTTGCATTGCCATGGTGGAGATAAATAGGGAAAATAAACTAGTGTTTAGTTTCATAAATTAAGGAATATCTATTAACATTAATTCTTGCATGAAATAAATTGCGTAGAATAGGTGTTCACTTTTAGTTTACTATTTTTAAACTATTGTTCAATTTTCCCAAAGTCTCACTCTTCCCCCTCTAACTCTCCCTCCCTTTCCATGTCTCTCCCTCTCCCTCAACTCTTAACCCTATACCCTCTCTCTCTCTCTCTCTCTCTCTCTCTCTCTCTCTCTCTCTCTCTATCTATCTCTCTCTCTCTCTCTCCCCCTACTTCTCCCTCTCTCCAAGGTATCTCTCTCACTCACTCACTCCTATCTCTCTCCCCTTTAACCTTAGCCCTCTACCCTCTACCCTCTACCTAAACCATTAACCCTCAAGCCTAAACCCTTAAACCCTCTACCCTCTCTCTCTCTCCCACTCCCTCTCCCTCTCTCTCTCCCTCTCTCCTTATTGAAAACATAACATGATCCTATTGGTAATGGAGCCTAATTATCTTCTTGATTCAAAGGTTTTATTTTAATCTCACTATCCATCCATCTATCTCCCTCACTATCCCTCTCTATATATTTATCTCTTCCATATCTATATATCCTTCTCTCCTCTCTCTCTTTATCTCTCCCTCTCCTTCTCTCCTTCTCTCCATATTCCTCTCCTTCTCCTTCTCCATCTCCACGCCTATCTCTATCTTCCTATATATCTCTATCTCCTTACCCCTCTCTCCCTCTTGTTCTTCCCCCCTCTATCTCTCCCTCTTTCTATCTATAATGCCTCGTCATAATAACCTAAGGAATGTTGCAATTGTGTATAATAGTGAAATAATTTTTTTTTAAAAGTATTAATATTAAGTTAATTAGTTGCATACATTCACTAAGTTACGCGATGTTACATGTAATACCCCCATGTTTTTGATACTATTTACTACTATTGTTTGCTTTTATTTGTTAGTGTGATACTGGATTGTGTTGGTGATGGATTCATCGTTTTAGTGTGTGTGGTTGTGTAGTTTAATTGATTGCTACAATTGATATTATTATTATGATACTCTATATGTAGAGTTTGGATTATTTTACTATGCAATGTTTTCTCTCGAATGTTTTATATGTCAATGTGATAATTCTATGATCATATGATTAGAATTATGTGTTACTTTATAATGCAGATGTTTAGTAATTAGTATGATGCAGTAGTTTAGTATAATGTTATCTTATGATCTATTGGATTAGAAATGTTAGTTACTATTGACATTGAAATTGTTAGAGTAGATTAGGTGAGAGGACAGGGTAGCATCACTCGTTCATGAGTGCCCTGCTACACTGCGATTCATTCTCACGATAGGATGTTGAGTTATATATATATGTATACATGTGCTGTTTGACGTTTGCTTGGATGCAGGATTGCAGGAATAAGTCTCGATTCCACCTGCTTCGGCAGGACAGGGCGAGCAATAAACTAGCCCAACGGGTAAAAATGTTGAAAAAGGGAGTAGGTTTGGAAGCGTCCCCGTCCCAAGTCGTCTTCTGTTGTGAGTCACGTTATGACTGTGGTTTGCATTTTCGTTGTTTGTGTAATTTGTTTTGTTGAAGTATTCAGTGATTTATGGTTCATGTTTATTTAATTAACGTTATTTTATAAGTTGATGGATTAAAGTTGTTTAGTTGGTTGATTTAATTGTGTGTTAGTTAAATGGTTAAATTTAAATATATTATAAATTAAAAAGTGATTTAATTTATTAAAAGAGTAAATAATTATTTTAAATTAATATTGTTGATTATAATTAAATTAAATAAATATTGTTGAAGATAATTGAATAATATCTTTTATTAATATTAAATTAGCATAGATAATATCTTGTTTAAATAAATTTTATTAAATAAAAACTGTAGATAAATTTGGGCTTTTTAAAAAAGCTGAAAAAGGACCAATAGGAAGGAGGCTTTTTGTGAAAAGAAAGCAGATGAGTTTTATGGAGTTTTATTTTTGATTTATTATTGGTTTTCATGAAAAGATTATTCACACACAGAAAACCTCTACTCTGTTGTTCTGGGATCTGAAAAGGAAAACTAAAAAATTGGTGTTAAACTTTAAGGAGAAAATTGATTAGGAAGATAAAGGGTCGAAGAGTTCGAGAAGGATCTATGAGGAGGCCGAGACTCTGAGAAGAGTTTCTTACGCAAGCGAAGGACTCCAGGTTCCATAGAATTTATTATTTATTATTTTTATTCTGTAAAGAAAATCATGCATGAAATATCTTAAATCAATAGTTTGTTTGAAAGAGGGTTTCGTTTGGTTGTGTTATATTCTTGAATGATTTTATTGAAAACTATATTAAATCTTCTGTAGAAAACTTTCATTGAACCTGTTCGAAACTTTTCAATATAGATGAGTAGTGAAAATTTATTGTTGAAAATAAAACGAAATCCATCCTGGTTTGAAGATCGAATTTATTTGTCTGATCTATTTTGTGACTATATTTTGTATTTTGAAATTTGTTCTGAAGGAAAACCATCTCTCTGATTTGGCTCTGAATCTTCTTATATAAAAAATAAAAATAAAAAAAAATAAAAAAAATATATATATATATATATACTCTGTTTTCCTATTCGTAGCGAATATATTTATACTTTTATTGAGTTATTGTTGGAATTATTAAAATAAAATAATATAATATAAAAGCGTAAATATATAAATTTAAATGTGTTATGTATTTTTGGTTTTATTTTAATAGGCAATTGAAATTATAAAAAGAATTTTTTGAAAGATATAGTAAAATTTTTAAAGAAAATTATTAAATAAATTTTAGTAGTAAGGTACTAAAGTTGGGAATGGGGGCAGTGGAGCCGTCTGACCCCACCAGTGCGTATACCCAGCGACCGCAGGTCGACATACTTTCCTGGCAATAGAAATTTCTTTGGTAGCAACAACAATGCAAATCTTCTTGTACAATGTCCCAATGATGTAGCAAATTACCCACCGAGGCATTACCAATAATTTCTGCATTACCCTGAGCCCGGCGAGAAACTTTAATAATACCATGTTTATTTATTTCGAAATTTTTTTATTATTTGTTTTAAATCATTTTAAATTTAAATGAATTTCGCTTTATTGTTATATTTACATGTATGTATTAATATATATATATTATATATTATATATTATTTAATAGATATATATATATAATATATAATATATATATATATTTAATTATTAAGTTTATATTGAATTTAAATAAATATATATTTGCATATATATTAGTGTTATTTTAATTATTAGTTTATTTAATAATATTTATTTTTTAAATATATGATTTAACTTGAAATTGTTCATAAAATAATTGTTGAAATATGAATATATTAATTTTATTATAAAAAAAATAAAAAAAATCGGATGTATATTTTAATATCTATATAATAGATTTATTATGCAAAGATTTAGAAGTTATAAGACTATTTTTACAAATCATAATGTTATAGTTTAATTGGGTAAATTGAAATTAAGTTATGTGATTGTAATTAAATTGATTAGCTAAGAATAAATGATCCAACGGTATAGTATTATCGTGTGAAGTAGAAATAAGTTGTGCTTTGAATTTAATCAAATTTTCTTGAGATGTTGATTTGCGACGTTGGTGAAGTTCATTGTGTTGTAGTTGTTGGCGTGGTTCTATGATTTGTTCACTCTTGAGATTGTTTATTTTATTCTATTTTAGTTGATGTTCTTTGAATTGGGTTTAGGTCATGTGGAAGAACCCTAGAATCAATGTTTTCAGTTATAGGAGTCTAAGTCATGTTTAGGACTTCCAAAGGCGAGGATATTGTATCTGTGTTCGATCTTGTATTTTGATGTTGTCCATATGTTTTGGCTTCGGATGTGGTATTGATGTATACTTGGATCGGATCGTTTATGAATGTCGTACATGTGATTTTGGGCGAGAGGGTTGTGCCTCGCGATTGAGCCATTGTTGGTTCGGTTTTCCTTGTTGATATAATCCTGTGAGTTGGATATTCTTGTGCTAGAGTGTTTAGAGAGAGAGTGGCTCTAGTGGGGGCCGGCGCACAAAGGGGCTGTCAGGGTAACCCACATAGAGTTGGATTAATAAGTGATAACTTAAGTAATAAACCACGGGTGGGATTAAACACTAATAAGATAATTGTGAAGCCTCGTCCACCTGTTAGTGCTCTCACAGACTAAAGGGGACTGAGAAGGCCGTGGTTGGCAAGGTCATTACCTTGTCCTCACGAAAGGTCAATGACTCCGCATGAGTGACCCTATGGAGCGGCGCCTTGAGATAGGCCGTCTGGAGAACCATAGATGGAAGCGGCACCTTAACTGGGTTGTCTGGAGAATCCATGTAGAGATGGAGGCGGCACCTTGTAATAGGTTGTCTGGAGAATCCATGTGAAACCATGCGATGACACTCTCGTCTAACATTCTGTTTATGTTGAGTTACTGAAGTCCTCTGGAAGTGTTTTATTGATTTGTCTTTGGACATGGTTGGATGTAGTATATGATATTAGGTCTTGAGTTCGATATTATGTTTGGAGTTTCTTTGATGATTGGATTATGTTTGGTTGTTATGTTCTTCAGTGGTTTGTTGTGCCTTTTGGATTTGCCAGTGTTGTGTTTCTATGTGGTCTTTGGTGTTGAGTTATCTTCTTGGAGTTAGTCTTTGCTGTTGTTAGATGTACTTGGTCGGGGACCCTTCCTTGTCTACTCTCAGCACGGGGGTGGTTGGGTGGAACGTGCTTCGCACCCCGTTGGGTTTCCCCTTCTATTGCAGGTGTATCTTTATTGCAGGACTTTTAGAAGATGTTGATGATCCAGTTATTCTTATGTACCAGATAGTTGTATTTACTTCAGTTGTAATGTATTTCATGTTTTTATTGATGTATCGTCTCCCACATGTGATGGGGTGACCTTGATGTAATTCGTATATGTAATTATTGAGATGTACCTTCAGTCTGTTGTATTTTATTATTATTTGGGATGTAATGTATATTCGAGCCATGATTTGATTCAGGAGCAATCACTTGTTGGATATGTTATGTAGTATCTATCAAAATATGTAACACTTTATATCTTTATCATCACATGTGTTATTATATGTACTTATGTCATGAATGTAGTTATTGTTCAATGGATATGTAAATGATGAAATGAGAATGAATGGATATATGTAACGGTTATCTATGGTTTAATTTATTTTCATGTTATGGGTTAGAATAGTCATGTCACTTCGTGTACCCCTTTGGAACAAGTTGTGTCTCTTATTATATTGTACTACTTAAGTATGTTATTATATTCTTTTAAAAAAAAAAAAATTGTTCCATTGTTTTAAGTTCCTTTGGGGTTCGCACGGCGGGGCGTGACAGCTTGGTATCAGAGCCAAGGTTGCTAACGCTAGGTCCTCTGGGTGGTTGTGTCCGTTATGCAACCTTTGCGTAACTCTTGATCTTACATAACTTTAATCGTTGTGCAGGATCATGCCTCGAGGTAGAGGTCGTGGCCAAAGAAGAGGCCGAGGTGGTGGTCATAGAGTCAACCGCCGAAGTCCGTCACCGCCAAGCATTCATGGTTCAATGCACGAGGAACGACTAAGTCCTCAACGCAATGCATCAGGTGGTGGACAAAATCAGGGACAACCTGGTTTGGATGGACAATTGCAACACATTCTTGGAGAGATTCTTGGTCGTTTGGGACCTAGGCAGGATGAGGTGCAACAGGTTGAGAGAGAGAGGGAGAGATCACCGAGGCACAGGGATACAGAAGTGGTTCAGGATGCAGTCATAGCAGGCCATATGAGAGATCTAATGCGAGCACACCCTCCTACTTTTGATGGTTCTGGAGGAGGTTTAGAAGCCGAGACATGGCTAATTGACTTAGAGCGATGCTTCGCGATGCACCCCTATGGTAGCAATACCAAGGCACGGTGTGCAGTTATGCACGTGCGAGGTTTCGCATCTACTTGGTGGCGTCTTGAGGAACAAAAGTTACATCTTGATATTGGTATGGTCACATGGGAGTTGTTTTTAGACAGGTTCAGGGCTCGTTTCCTCTGAGATCATTGGAGGCAACGCAGGGCTGATGAGTTCCATGACCTTAGGCAGTTGTCAATGTCAGTAGAGCAGTATGAGCGACGCTTCTATGAGTTGAAGCAGTATGCAGGCATCAGTCACGATGAAGGGATGTTAGTACAACATTTTGTTCGAGGCTTAAATGCCCAAATTAGTGGTGGTGTGAGAGTCTTCCAGCCGAAGACAATGGAAGTAGCGGTCGAGAAGGCTCGGTTGGTTGAAGAAAATCTAGCTATGGCACTAGGAGGACATATAGGAGGTCAGATGGGTAGTACACCAGTTTCAGATGTTGTTTCTCTTGGAGGTCCAGTCTTGGTTGCAGGGTCTTCTAAAGGTCATCAGGAAACCGCTAAGGGTGAACAACAACAACGCTCTCCGTTTCAACAGGGAAATAGATCGCAGAATAGGAAGTTTCGGAGTTGGCAGCGTAATAGGCCTGATCGTTTGGTGCAGCCGGCACAAAGTATTCAGTCAACACCGTCACGAGGCAGCTTTCAACAATCGAGTGCACCAGTTGGAGTCAGAGGCTTTGGGCAGAACATAGGTTGTTTCTCATGTGGGCAGCATGGTCATATTGCGAGGAAGTGCCCTCAAGGGAACACTACAGGTTTTAGTCAGGCACCAGTCGCTTCTGAGCCGACAGTAGGTGATGCGAGTAGAGCTTATCATGTGTTTGCGGGCTCTGCAGGACCCAAGTGATGAACTTTGGTGTCATAGGATAATGCATTTCATTTTAGTGAGGATTATTTGTTTTGTTTAGTTACTGGCTTCCAGGAGTAAGCCATATTCTAGGGGGGGGAGGATGTAATACCCCCATGTTTTTGATACTATTTACTACTATTGTTTGCTTTTATTTGTTAGTGTGATACTGGATTGTGTTGGTGATGGATTCATCGTTTTAGTGTGTGTGGTTGTGTAGTTTAATTGATTGCTACAATTGATATTATTATTATGATACTCTATATGTAGAGTTTGGATTATTTTACTATGCAATGTTTTCTCTCGAATGTTTTATATGTCAATGTGATAATTCTATGATCATATGATTAGAATTATGTGTTACTTTATAATGCAGATGTTTAGTAATTAGTATGATGCAGTAGTTTAGTATAATGTTATCTTATGATCTATTTGGATTAGAAATGTTAGTTACTATTGACATTGTAATTGTTAGAGTAGATTAGGTGAGAGGACAGGGTAGCATCACTCGTTCATGAGTGCCCTGCTACACTGCGATTCCTTCTCACGGTAGGATGTTGAGTTATATATATATGTATACATGTGCTGTTTGACGTTTGCTTGGATGCAGGATTGCAGGAATAAGTCTCGATTCCACCTGCTTCGGCAGGACAGGGCGAGCAATAAACTAGCCCAACGGGTAAAAATGTTGAAAAAGGGAGTAGGTTTGGAAGCGTCCCCGTCCCAAGTCGTCTTCTGTTGTGAGTCACGTTATGACTGTGGTTTGCATTTTCGTTGTTTGTGTAATTTGTTTTGTTGAAGTATTCAGTGATTTATGGTTCATGTTTATTTAATTAACGTTATTTTATAAGTTGATGGATTAAAGTTGTTTAGTTGGTTGATTTAATTGTGTGTTAGTTAAATGGTTAAATTTAAATATATTATAAATTAAAAAGTGATTTAATTTATTAAAAGAGTAAATAATTATTTTAAATTAATATTGTTGATTATAATTAAATTAAATAAATATTGTTGAAGATAATTGAATAATATCTTTTATTAATATTAAATTAGCATAGATAATATCTTGTTTAAATAAATTCTATTAAATAAAAACTGTAGATAAATTTTGTGCTTTTAAAAGCTGAAAAGGACCAATAGGAAGGAGGCTTTTTGAGAAAAGAAAGCATGGAAGCTTTATGGAGTTTTATTTTGTTTTATTATTGTTTTATGAGAAGATTATTCACACAGAGAAAACCTCTACTCTGTTGTTCTGGGATCTAAAAAGGAAAAATAAAAGAAAAAGAAAAAAAAAGAGTTGGTGTTGAAAAACTTTGGAGAAAATAATTGATTGGAAGATAGACAGATTCGAAAGAGAGTTGCAGGAGGCGCTCGAGAAGGATCTGCAGGAGGAATTCGAAAGGCTACAGAAGGATTTCTTCTGCAAACGAAGGACTCCAGGTTCCATAAAATTTATCATTTATTTTATTTATTTTTATTTCTGTAAAGAAAATCATGTTTGTAATATTTTAAATCAATATGTTGTGTGAAAGAGGGTTTTGTTTGGTTATGTTATATTTTGGATGATTTCTATTGAAAACCATATTAAATCTTCTGTAGAAAACTTTCATTGAACCTGTTCGAAACTTTTCAATATAGATGAGTAGTGAAAATTTATTGTTGAAAATAAAACGAAATCCATCCTTGTTTGAAGATCGAATTTATTTGTCTGATCTATTTTGTGATTATATTTTGTATTTTGAAATTTGTTCTGAAGGAAAACCATCTCTCTGATTTGGTTCTGAATCTTCTTATATAAAAAAAAAAAATAAATAAATAAATAAAAAAAATATATATATATATACTCTGTTTTCTATTCATGTGAATATATTATACTTTGTGTTGAGTTATTGTTCTGGAGTATTAAAATAAAATAATATAATATAAAAACGTAAATATATAAATTTAAATGTGTTCTGTATTTTTGGTTTTCGTGCCCTAATGGGCGAATTGAAATTATAAAAGAATTTTTTTTGAAAGTATAATAAAATTTTTAAAAAGAAAATTATTAAATAAATTTTAATAAATAAAAATTTTAAAGTTGGTAATGGGGGCCGGCTGGAGCCGTACCCCCCCCCCACGGCCCACGGAGGCTGCTGTACGCAGCCACCGTCGGCCGCGCACAGCAGCCGAGGCTGCTGGGCGCAGCCGACAGGGCAACGTACTGCGGCCCTGTCCCCTGTGGTACGCAGTACCACAGGCGACTGTGGTACCGCGTACCACAGGCCGACAGAGGCTTTAATAATACCATGTTTATTTATTTCGAAATTTTTTATTATTTGTTTTAAATCATTTTAAATTTAAATGAATTTCGCTTTATTGTTATATTTACATGTATGTATTAATATATATATATTATATATTATATATTATTTAATAGATATATATATATATAATATATAATATATATATATATTTAATTATTAAGTTTATATTGAATTTAAATAAATATATATTTGCATATATATTAGTGTTATTTTAATTATTAGTTTATTTAATAATATTTATTTTTTAAATATATGATTTAACTTGAAATTGTTCATAAAATAATTGTTGAAATATGAATATATTAATTTTATTATAAAAAAAATAAAAAAATCGGATGTATATTTTAATATCTATATAATAGATTTATTATGCAAAGATTTAGAAGTTATAAGACTATTTTTACAAATCATAATGTTATAGTTTAATTGGGTAAATTGAAATTAAGTTATGTGATTGTAATTAAATTGATTGGCTAAGAATAAATGATCCAACGGTATAGTATTATCGTGTGAAGTAGAAATAAGTTGTGCTTTGAATTTAATCAAATTTTCTTGAGATGTTGATTTGCGACGTTGGTGAAGTTCATTGTATTGTAGTTGTTGGCGTGGTTTTATGATTTGTTCACTCTTGAGATTGTTTATTTTATTCTATTTTAGTTGATGTTCTTTGAATTGGGTTTAGGTCATGTGGAAGAACCCTAGAATCAATGTTTTCAGTTATAGGAGTCTAAGTCGTGTTTAGGACTTCCAAAGGCGAGGATATTGTATCTGTGTTCGATCTTGTATTTTGATGTTGTCCATATGTTTTGGCTTCGGATGTGGTATTGATGTATACTTGGATCGGATCGTTTATGAATGTCATACATGTGATTTTGGGCGAGAGGGTTGTGCCTCGCGATTGAGCCATTGTTGGTTCGGTTTTCCTTGTTGATATAATCCTGTGAGTTGGATATTCTTGTGCTAGAGTGTTTAGAGATAGAGTGGCTCTAGTGGGGGCCGGCGCACAAAGGGGCTGTCAGGGTAACCCACATAGAGTTGGATTAATAAGTGATAACTTAAGTAATAAACCACGGGTGGGATTAAACACTAATAAGATAATTGGGAAGCCTCGTCCACCTGTTAGTGCTCTCACAGACTAAAGGGGACTGAGAAGGCCGTGGTTGGCAAGGTCATTACCTTGTCCTCACGAAAGGTCAATGACTCCGCATGAGTGACCCTATGGAGCGGCGCCTTGAGATAGGCCGTCTGGAGAACCATAGATGGAAGCGGCACCTTAACTGGGTTGTCTGGAGAATCCATGTAGAGATGGAGGCGGCACCTTGTAATAGGTTGTCTGGAGAATCCATGTGAAACCATGCGATGACACTCTCGTCTAACATTCTGTTTATGTTGAGTTACTGAAGTCCTCTGGAAGTGTTTTATTGATTTGTCTTTGGACATGGTTGGATGTAGTATATGATATTAGGTCTTGAGTTCGATATTATGTTTGGAGTTTCTTTGATGATTGGATTATGTTTGGTTGTTATGTTCTTCAGTGGTTTGTTGTGCCTTTTGGATTTGCCAGTGTTGTGTTTCTATGTGGTCTTTGGTGTTGAGTTATCTTCTTGGAGTTAGTCTTTGCTGTTGTTAGATGTACTTGGTCGGGGACCCTTCCTTGTCTACTCTCAGCACGGGGGTGGTTGGGTGGAACGTGCTTCGCACCCCGTTGGGTTTCCCCTTCTATTGCAGGTGTATCTTTATTGCAGGACTTTTAGAAGATGTTGATGATCCAGTTATTCTTATGTACCAGATAGTTGTATTTACTTCAGTTGTAATGTATTTCATGTTTTTATTGATGTATCATCTCCCACATGTGATGGGGTGACCTTGATGTAATTCGTATATGTAATTATTGAGATGTACCTTCAGTCTGTTGTATTTTATTATTATTTGGGATGTAATGTATATTCGAGCCATGATTTGATTCAGGAGCAATCACTTGTTGGATATGTTATGTAGTATCTATCAAAATATGTAACACTTTATATCTTTATCATCACATGTGTTATTATATGTACTTATGTCATGAATGTAGTTATTGTTCAATGGATATGTAAATGATGAAATGAGAATGAATGGATATATGTAACTGTTATCTATGGTTTAATTTATTTTCATGTTATGGGTTAGAATAGTCATGTCACTTCGTGTACCCCTTTGGAACAAGTTGTGTCTCTTATTATATTGTTATGTTGTACTACTTAAGTATGTTATTATATTCTTTTAAAAAAAAAAAAAATTGTTCCATTGTTTTAAGTTCCTTTGGGGTTCGCACGGCGGGGCGTGACAATGTTCCTTTGCAACCTTGAATCTTATCATGTGAATCATATTTGAGCCTAGATGTAAAACATTATCCAATCCTCATATTTTTTTGTCAATCAATCATAAACAATCATCAATCTTATCATACTTAGAGGAATCAATGATCCTAAGTACCTATCATCATCATTCCTTATGGAATCGATCATTCTTGGCATCCAATCAACGAACCATTATCATCTTTTGACAAAGGATATGTTGCTTGTGTGACATGTTTTGCAGTGAATCTTTCATTTTGATCTATCATTTATCCATGGTTGCATTACATCCATTGTGGAAGATCTTATTTCTTCAATCAGTCATATCACATTTCATTTCACTCCATCTTTAAAAAATTCAAAAAAAAATCATAAAATGTTCTAAAATAATCCAAAAAAACCATAAAATGTCCTGAAAAAATCCAAAAAAATTATAAACTGTCCTAAAGAAATAAAAAAAAATCAAATATTTCAAAAATCCCAAAAAAAAATCAAAAATTCCAAAAAATAGTGACACTTTCAGATCACCACACGACTTTGAACTTCAGCAAAATCAAAACATGCAAGTGTTGACAATCAAGCAAACATTATAACATATATATTAATTCACCTTTCAAATCCAATTAAACACATACAACCATACCAAGAATCGGTTCTATATCGAAGCATGATGCATGTTTGTTTTTTATCTTTGATTGTTTTATGATTTTATCTTTGGTGACATGCCTTTTAGCTTCTCCAAGATGTCTTTGACTAGAGAGGCAAGGATGGGGCATATTCATTTGTTTGTTGATTGTGGATTGTTTCTTATTCACAGGATGACTCGTCTTAGGACATGGTTGTCTAAAACCATCGAGGACCTATGAGTCTAATGTGGATGAGAGCATTCCTTGTCTGATAGTGTCTTCCATGCAATAAGTATTCAGGTCATCTAAGGTTCGTATACCTAGATGCTTATATTTCATTACTAAATAAAAACACAAACAGTATTCAGATCGTCTAGATGTTCATGTTATCTAGATGCTTATACTAATTTGCGACATAATAAGTCCGATGATGATAAAATTACTTAAAAGGTACAAGAGGCTTCATCACCTTCATTCTCTTCCATCTTGCATTTCATTTTCTTCATCTTTCTTGTCACAAGGAAATCAATCAATTGTTTAACTCACTGATATGTCTCTTGAATCAAATCTCAAATCAATCAATCCGCTTCTTGAAATTTCATATCCCCTTAATCAATTAGTCAATCCATCATTGCAACACCTTGTCTTGCGTAAACATAATTCTCGATCAGCTTAATTAGCTCAATCAGCTTCATCAGCTCATCAACTTGGCTATACTGATCATTTCCATCAATTATTTAGTTGCGCCCATCAACTTTACATTTTCATCAAAATGTACATCACCGCTTTATCACTTGCGCAATATAAGGTATCTAATCACTTTCTAGACATCTATCGAGAGATTAATCTTCTTACAATCTGTTCGATCAATCTCTCAAGGGGGCATATCATTCTTATCATAATCCTTACCAAGATATATTTGGGGCATGTATCAGCTGATCAATCTTTTTCTTTGAAACAATGCGACAAACTACATTGTCTCAAAGAGGGGCAGAATGTAGACACTAAAAAATGTCCTAAGCCTGCGAGTGTCATTTTTCTTCATCCTCATCCTTCGATAATTGAATAATTTTAGTTATTCAATTATGTTTGATCATATTCCTCTATTAATTAAATAATTTTTAATAATTATTTAATTAATTCACTTTCTAATCTTTATTCTATCCTGATCAATTAAATAAACTAATTTGTCAATAATTTCTCCCTCTTCTTCAATAGTTAAATAAATTATTATTTATTTAATTATTTTGTCACCTTTCATCTATAGTTAAATAATTACCATTAATTATTTATCTATTCATGGTCCTTTAATTCTTCTATAGTTAAATAATTATTAAAATTATTTAACTATCTCATGCCACCTCCCCTATTAAATAATTAATCTAAATTAATTATTTAAAGACTAATTTTCATCTCTCCATTTAATTAAATTGATAAATTTAATTAAATGCTCCTTTTATCATTTTCTCTAAATAAATAATTTATTTTCCACTTGTCCATTTTCTCCATTTTTGAATAAATAATTTAAAATAAATTATTTATGCACCTCCACTTGGTCAAAGATGCCCTGTCACAATTCCCTGTCATAACATTTATTTCTATCATAGCCTGTATGTCTTGCATGTCTATCATAGCTATCAGGCGTCATAGCCATCGGCGTCATAGCTTTTGCATGCATGGCATATTTTTGGTGCATCAATTTTGGACCATTGATCTTGGCATATTTTCTGAGACTTAATCTCAACCATTCATTTCATAACATCTCTCTCATGCATTCTCATCCATTGATCTTGGAATCTTTCTAGAAGATTAATCTCAACCGTCCATTCGAATGGTTGTCTATAAAAACAACCTTCCTTCTCTATTTTTAGCTTAATAGCTAATTATCTCCAACTTTCTTGCCACCATTTGCAGGTTTTGCACAAGTGTTTCAACATATCTGAGGGAAAAGTTGCATAAAAAGGAGAGCAAGAGAAAGAATCAACCATAATTGGGAGTGATTTCTTTTATATTTTACATTTTTGATTCTCTTCATGATTTGTTTTCTCTTGTTGGATGAGGTTAATAGCTTAGTAGTGTTGGCTGTCACTTTATCTATGCTATTTGATTTTCTAACCCCATCTCACATCTTCATCATTTTATAACCCAACAAATAGTTGTTCACACATTCCTTTACCTTTTACCAACTTTGTAACTTTGATTTCCACATCATATTCCATCACTTGGGTGATCCACCCAGCCCTTTTGTCTTGGGTGAGATACCATCAATTGAATCTTGTTATTGCAAACCAAACGATGATTTTTTTTTAGACTTCTAATCATAGAAAGGACATGCTTCTCAACAAAAGAATACCTTTTCTCATAACTTTCTAGGCCTTGACTAAAAAATGTTATTGGCTGCTCCAAACCATCTTCATTCTATTGTACTAACATAGCAAATATGGTATTGATACTACTAAAATCATAAAGAATGAAATATTTGGCAAAGTTAGGATTTACCAATGTAGGTGTTGTTAATGCTTCTTTAATGGCCTCAAAATTGTTTTTTTCTTCTCTTGTCTAGCTAAAACTCGCATTCTTCTTCAACATTACACTTAGAGGCCTCAAAATATTGGATACATTAGGTATAAACCTCCTCAAAAAATTTATCCTACCAAGGAAACTTTACAATCCCTTCTTATGACTAGGCAAAGGTAAAGCAAGAATGACATTTACTCTTTTTGGATCAATGATGACCCCATATTTTGAGATCAAATGTCCAAGGAGTTTAACTTCATGGACAACAAAGATGCACTTTTTGGGGTTAAGGGATATTCCAAATTCCTTACACCTATCAAACACTTTCCTTAAATGAAAAAGATGTTCATCAACATTTTTTGAAAAACAATTATATTATCAAAATAAATCAGCACCAATTTTAAATTAACCCTTGGAAAGACATGTCCATTTCCCTTTAAAAATTTTCACCAGCATTGTACAAACAAAAGGGAATTCTCTTGTATGCCATTGTTCTACACTTCATTGTGAATGTTGTATTATAATGATCTTCCTCTTTCACTAGCACTTGGTTATACCTAGAATAACCATCAAGTAGAGAAAACCTCTCTGAACCTACAACAACTTGTAGAATTTTTTCCATAGAGGGAAATGGGTAATGGTCTTTGAGTGGGGCCCTATTCAAGTACCTAAAGTAAAAAAAAGTCTTATCTCCCCATTTTTGTTCCTAATAGGAACAAGGTTGGAAACCCATGAGGTGTGTTTGATTGGGAAAATGATATTACCCTCAATCAACTTATTCAATTCCTTTCTCATGAGTGGCTCAAGCTTGGGGTTCAAAGGCCTTTATTTTTGTGTTACTAGTTTTTCATTTGGCTCAAGTTCAATGGTGTGTTGGAAAATCATGGGGTCAAATCCTTTAAAATAAAAATATTCCCAAGAAAAAATATCATGGAACTCTTGAAGAAGTGAAAGAAAAGGTTCTATAGCCTCTTGAGAACAAATCTTACTAATCTTAAGAAGCTTACGTTTGAAAATTTCCACCTCTTCATAGTGCTCTTGCTTGATATGCATGTTGGTTTTTCCATTTTTAAGTTGATCATTTTAATTGAAAATGGAATCTAAGGTGACCAAACCCTTTGGTAACTTGTTTGTTTTTAGCTATATAATCTGATCACCATACTGCTATTGTAATTTTTCTTGATTTTTAGCTAAAAAATTGAGTACTTGTTCATCACTTTAAAAGAATTTCCAATGGAAATTATTGTCAAGAATAGATGGCCTTAATAATACCATAACACATCATTGTACCTTATCCTTTTTAATATCATTTGGAATATCAAATTAGGAACCCATGGTGGCCAACCTATCAACATGCTTGTTCTAATTTCTAGGTACAAACAATAGATTAAAAGCATCAAATTCTTCTATCATATCCCATACCCTATGCTTATAGGACTTAAGCAAGTCATTTTTGGTCACATACAAGCCTCTTACCTAGTTCACAATCGACTCACTATAGTGATACACTTGTAGGCAACTTAATTATTTTCCTCTTCCTTGCCCATTCCAAACCTTGTATAAGACCTTCATACTAGCTTGTATTATTAGTACAACTAAAATTAAAAAAAATGAAAAGTTGAGCAATACTTTTCACATTGTGGAGATACAAGCATAGCAACCCCACTAGCTCCATGTTTACTTCTTGAACCATCAAAAAAAATATTCCAAACTTCATTTATTTTTGTTCATGTTGTTGCTCATCCTTCTTTTCAAGGTTAGGGATGATAAAATCTTTCTCATGAATCATGTAAACACCTAGGCCTACCTTTTCAAGATTTTTGTTTGGATTAACTTAATTTTTTTTAGCTTCCCACTCATTTAATAGAATAGTTGGTATGAGCTCAATTTGTGTATGTAGCTCTTGGATAGTTGCACACTCTTCATGGTAAAAAATGGTGTAATTAGAATTGATAGTACTAGGTACATAAGGATCTATGTGGTCTTTAGCAATGGCCTCTGATTTTATGGCTACCTTTTTACAATACCTTTTCCTCAAAAGCATATGGGACTAATCAGATGACAAATAACCCCTATTTTAGCTATAAAGTCTCTTGAGAGACATAAGGAAAAGTATGGAGGGAGGTCAATCGCAAACCCACCTTTGGTAATGGAAATTTTTTGGCAAGTATGTAGTGTGAGACTTAGACCTTGGATGACCTCATTTGTATTAATGGCCATCCCATCTAATTGTACCACTCCTTTGGATATGGGTTGGTATTCAAGACCTAGTCTATCCATAATTTTCTTAGGCATGACTGAGCTAGTATCACCTAAATCTATCAGTAGTTGTGTACAAAATGGTTGTCTATAAAAAATGACATGTAAAAGGGGGGTGGTTTGAATCTTTGGTTTGCTCATCATTGGAATTTGGAGGTGCATTGGCTAACACTACTCTAGGTTTCTCTTTAGAGGGCTCATTGGACAAATTGATATTCGATAAAGTAGCTTACAAAAGATATTTTTTCCTAGGTAAGGACAATGAATCCCACATTAAAGCATTGATGTTAGCTCTTCTCATATGATCAACAATATTAAAATGCAATGTAGTTACCTTACTTGACCCCTTTTGGATAGCTAAATCATCATGTACAATTGTTGGTTGTGACTGATTTGAGGGTTGCTCATGAGTTGGTACAATTGGTTTCTTTGAAAAACATGTGTACCGCCCATCATAGATGGACCAACACCTATTTGAATAACTTGAGGAGTGTTTTTTTCCACTGTATTTGTTGTTTGTTCTACTTCCACAACCCTTTTCTTTCCTCTATTACTCATTGCAATAGGAACATACGATTGATTTACACCAAAAAAATCATTTTCATGCCAATTCATGAGTGCAGCCTCCTCTTGGAGATCATTTTGTTGTTGATTTGGCTCATGTATGGGAACTTCTTGTGAGGTAGAAGGCTACAAATTAGTTGAATTTGAACCATTAAGGCTTGGTTTATGAGGCCATTTGAGCATGTGACCTAGTTGTGTGGTTCGTTGCAAGGAAATCACACTCATATTCTTGGGCTAAGTTATTTTGTACAAGTACTAACTCCTTGGAGGTGCTAGCGACATTAGGATTGTATGCCTGGAAGGGCCTTGTATTGAATGGTTAACTTTGGCCTTCATTGTTTGTGTGATAAGGGAGCCTATTTTTCTAGTTAGACTAATTGGCAGCTTGGTAGGAGGCTTGATAAGGTCTATAATTCTAGGGTTGTTGATTTTTGATGTTAACCAACTCATTCCCAAATGTTTGAAGGGGGCCTTTTATATCTTGCAACTCAAAATATTAGGATGGGACAACTTTTTCTTGAGTAGGATCAGCTAGTATGGGGGCTATTTGTGGAATTTTCATAGGCATTAGTGACTTTATGTCAGGTACAAATAGAATTGGAGATATTGGGGCTATTTAACTAGCTTGTATAAGGTTGTTTTCAACTCTAATGGCCACCTCATAAGTATATGGAATTACTTTTCCACCCATATATTGTATCATAACATATATATCACTATCAAGAGACCTCAAATAATATAAACAAGAATAGTCAAGTGAGGGCCTTACCAAAGGTGGGATCCTATCTGAAGACTTTTGAAAATGAAAATTGATATCCATCATATGTTCTCAAGGAGCCCTCTTGATGGTAGTGAGTTGCTCCACCAATGACAATTGATCAAACTTGTCTTCAACGTTCCTACAAAGAGCCTCTCCAAGCTGGTCCCATGTAGAAATTATGTTAACACCCAAGCTCCTAAACCATTGAAGAGCTTTGCCCTTGAAAGATGTTGCCAAAAATCTAAGGGCTAAATTTTTAGGAGTTATATGATGGATTAAAGATAAGTTTTCCACATCCTTGATGTGTTCAATGGGTGTAGTTTGATCCTCTCCCATGAAGAAAGGAATGCTCTTGAGATCTACCATTGGAATATCATCATGTTGATCTAAGTTCAAAGGGCTTCCCCTATCAAATGCTACAAAGGCCTACCACCTAGGGGCTACCTTTTGTGCAACACAATTTTGATTTCTCACAAAATGGCTAGCAACTCTTATAGAAGGTGGAATTGATTGTGTTTTCCTTGATGACAAAGGAGTTATTTTAGATCCACTTTGTCTCTTTGGTGGAGACAATTGCAAGTATTCAAATGTACTTGCACTCCTAGTTTCTATCCTTCTCATAAGTTTTTATGACATTGATTTGTTAGAATTTCCACACTTATAGTCGCCAAATATGAAAATTTCAACCTCTCAAATGTTTGAAATTTTTTGGTTACATATCAAAAACAACAATAAGATGTGTTCTTTTGTGGATTTTTGATTCAAATTGTCCCACTGGGCAATGCCAAAATTGTTATCACTAATTATGCACCCTAGCTGAGTTGTAGACTTAGCCTACTAGTAAAACATGGGAACCTACCCTATCTGGAGGTTCTCTTCTGTTTAGGTGACCCACAACCTAGAAAAGCCCCCATGTTTCACTACTAGGCTGAGTTTGCAACTCAAATAGGGTGCATATATAGTGATAACAATAATATCAATTTAATTAAGAGGATTGACATAGGAGAAATTGAATGTTGTGATCAAGTGATCTCCCTAAGGTTTTTTAACACATAATCAATCCTTAATAATCAATGAGGGGTGGAGAATCTATTGAGTCAAATAGGAAAAGTATAAAATTTTCAAGATTAGGTCTACACATTAATGTTCATAACCACATGGCATATAATTGATCCATAATTGTGGAATCAATCCAAGGTTAGTTAGTTATATAAGATAGGGAAAATTTGAAATGAAAAATAGCTAAGACCAAGTAGCAACCACTCTACGTAATATCTAAGCCCAAGAATCCCAAATCTCAACAAGAAAGCACAAACAACATGAAGAAATCAAATGAAAATAAGTTTGAGAAGAACTCCCCATGTTGAGGTTGATTCTCTTCCCTGCGTCTCCTTGTTTCTTCTCAAATTTTAAAGCTTTTCCCTTAGATTTTAGAGTGCTTGAATACCTGCAAGTGACAATGATTGATAGCAAGAAACTTGGAGAAATGTGGTTGTAAAGCCAAAATGGATGAAAATACCTTTTATAGAATTTTTTTTTGAATGGATAGACAAGATCAATCTTCTAGAAAGATGCCAAGATCAACAGTGGAGGATTCATGCACCACAAAATAGTGGGCTAGGGCTGGATATGAATGGATGGTCAAGATCAAAAGAAGACTAGAGGGAATCAATGGGAAAGATTCAAAGAAGAGAGTGGAGGGAAAGTAGTGGAAGAATTAATTAAATTATTTAATTCATGGAAGGAATCTTTGACCACATTTTTAATTTGGTAAAAGATATGGAAGAATAAACGATCATTTTAAATTATTTATTTATGGAGGAAGGGAAAATAATATTTAATTTAAAAATGATTATGCAACCATTTAAATTAAATATAGAGGCAAATGGAAAAAGGAATTAAATAATTAAATCAAATTAATTATTTAATAGACGAAAAGTGGTAAGAGATAGTCAAATAATTTTAATAATTATTTAACCATAGAAGAATGGAAAGATCAATGCATAGACAAATAATTAAGAATAATTATTTAACTATAGACGAATAATGAAGAGAAAATAATTAAATAAATGATAATTTATTTAATTATAGAAGGAAAGAGTGTTAGTGACACAATTAAATAAATACTTAATTTATTTAATTGATCAGAGGAGAATAAAGACCAAGAAATTAATTAATTAAATAATTAAAATTATTCAATTATGCAAGGAAGAAAACATGACGATGGAAAAATGATGCTCATAGACTAAGACATTTTTAAATGTCTACATTTTTCCCCTCTTTGACATAATTTGATTTTGAGTGTTGTATCAAAGAACAAAATTTAGACCATGCCCCGACGTGCCTCGGTGAAGGTGGGATAGACCTATGCCCCCTTGGAAATTTTTTCAAAATTTCAAAAAAATTGAAAAATTATTTCAAAAAGCTATTTTGATGCACTGATAGGAAAATAATTCAGCTTATGGGTCGTCAGGATGTTTGCAGATATAAGGGGAAAAAAGTGCGAAGAAGATGAATATTAGCGTGGAGTTAGTCAGATGAAAATAGATGGATATTCTTGCTTAATAAATGTAACTTGCATGTGTATCATCATTGGGCAGTAAAATTATGGCAAATGGATCACAAACACCATGGTATGACATAGAACAAGGTGTGCAATGTTAACAGTTGCAAGAGACAGACAATAAAAAAGACAAGGAATATCATGACTCATAGTAGGAGCCCAGTTGCCCTAGTATTTTTTTCAAGACAAACCACATACAACAAGCAAAAGAAAAGAGGTCATGATCCATCATCGCTCCTCTAAATCCTTCATGGGACATCCTCAAGGTGCCAAAGAGATAGTGTTTGCTACTAGGATTAACTAGAGTGATTGGCTGATTGATCAGATTGATTGATTGATCAGATTGATTGAATGACCGAGATTGATTGAATGATTGATAGGATTGACCAATTAATGAGATTGATTGACCAAGTGATTGAAAATATTTGATTAATCAATTCAATTGATTGAATTATGTGATTATGTCTAGTTTCAAGAAAGACACATCCTATTTAGGGAAAATGATATATTTGACAAGTTTGACCAATTAACCAATTTGATTATGCTCAGTTTCAAGATATATGCATCTTGTATAAGGTAAAGGACACAGTTGACTAATGACGATGTCTAAATTTAGGAAGGACACATCCTAATAGAAGACAAATGATAAGACCGAATGAGGCAAATGACATAATGTCACATTCTAATGTTTGACTTAACTAATATTGATGACTAGGCAATTGATTGATTAAAGATTGAGGACTTGTTAGATATGTTGTTTGTTGATTCGATATTTGGTTTAGGTGTTTGGTTGCTTGATAAAAAAGGACTTGGATAGACTTGATAAGCCCTAAAGTACTGACCTAGGGCCTTGGGAGCTCATCAATTTATGGCCTTGCCTACGTTATAAATGTAGAGATCTAGTACTTCAACTAACACTGACCAAAATTGATATGACTTGACAAAACCCTAAGGATAGCAATAATGCCTCGGGGGCTCATCAAAAGATGGTCTTGCCTACATAGCAATGTGAAGAGACAACGTAGTTTGACTAGACCTAGATTTGGATTGACACAAATTTTGACTTTGACTCTATTTTTTGGAATTTTATGGTTTTATGATTTTTTTTGGATTTTGATGGTTTTATGATTTTTTTTTGGATTTTGATGGTTTTATGATTTTTTTGGATTTTTGATAGTTTCTCAAATATTTTGATGGTTTTACAATTTTTTTGGATTTTGATGATTTTACGATTTTTTTTAGGATTTTGATGGTTTTACTATTTTTTTGGATTTTCGAAGGTTTTATGATTCTTTTGGATTTTGACGGTCTTACATTTTTTTTGGATTTTGAAGGTTTAAAAGTTGATACCTGTGTAGGATCCCATAAAGATGTAAATCAAGGAATTACCCCCAGTCAAGTATAAGAACAAATTATTATGCACGAGAGGATTGATGGATGCAAGGGATGGTCATGAAAGCAAAGGATGCTAAATGGCAATGGTTCTTTGGCCATGAGAAGGATGAAAAATATTTATTTTGGATGTATGACATGTGTGAATGGATGGAAGAAAGGAAAAAAACCGAGGAGAGTGATAGTAGATGGAGGAGCATAGAATGACTACACATGGAGCCTGTCTGCCAGGTTTTCACCATGGTACTTTTCCAAAGCACCACCGAAGTGGTTTTCACTATTGGATGAATTATTTCTCTTTAATTTTTTTTATTTTTTTAATTTCTTTGTTGTCACCAAGACACTTGTTTTCCAAGTTTTCATTAGGGTGACTATTTTTTTGATTTTTTTGTTTGTATTTTTTTATATTTTTTTGAATTTTGATGGGATTCTCTGGAAGTTGTGTAATACCAACAAAGATGCATATTGTTTATGGGCTCAAGTAATGGTTCATCTTTCGGAGTAGACAACTGATACACACCGAACCCATACACTGCAATGATGATGTAGGGGCCCAACCAATTGGGATCATATCTGGATGACCAAGTTGGATGAAAGGATCTAATTTGAATGAAGGGTGTGAAAGATGGATACAAAGGATGATTGATATGGTAGATGAAGAGAGCTAGGGTATGATTCCTAATGTGCACATTGCATGGGCCATAAGGCTTCACACGAAAAGGAGTTTGGGAAACCAGTGAGTTACAACACTTGAAGGGGTAGTCATCAAAGGTCCGTCGAGAAACATCACCAAGAAATATGGAATGATATGATGGATATGCAGATATGGGTGGATTTCGTAGAGAGTATAGATTGAGCAATGAAAATTGAGAATTTGGATCAACAAGCTCTTCTTTTGACATTCTACTTTTATAGATGCCCCCAATTATTTTTGATGAAGAGGCATAATTGGAGATCAAATTTTTCTTAATTTCATTCTTGACTTTTATTTTTATTTTTGATTTGTCCCATATCTTTTGATTTTGGCTAAAGGAATCTTCTTGATCTATCTTTCTTTGCATTCTTTCTTTTGATTCTAGATCTTCATTTATAAAATACACTTTCACATTTTTATTCTTGAGTTATATCTTTGTTATTTTCTTGAGGTGATACTTTTTGATACATATCTATGAGGTGGATGGATGTGGGTGTGATGGGAAGTTAGATGAGATGGTAGGAATGTGTGATTCATGAAAAATCTCAATGATGGACTCAACAAATTCTAAGGACTATCCTTTTCGGTACTATTAACATCAAAGGAAGCTTGCACATCTTTAATGACTTGGAAAGAAGACTCAATAATGGAAAAAGTAGGGGATGCATACCCTAACTCAAGATGGTTGAAATGGATAGACAATGGTTCAGAAGATGGAGCGAGTGGAAAATAATCATGAAATGGAGAGGGATGATCATGAGCATTCTCAATAGGATCATGAGTGGATATGGTGAATATAGAGCTATCATCAATATCCCAAAAGGTTTTGATCTAGGCACGACCATCTGAAGTTGACTTAACATTGTACTTAAGAGTCTAGATATCTTTAGTAGCATTAACATTTTCTCTTATGGATGACTTCTCACCACCATATGAACTATCCATGTGATATTCTCCACAACCCATATCATGGATCTAGACCTTGGTTTTGGAAGGTGTGGTGAATGGAGTGGATGCTTTGAAAAGGTCAGATGGATTGATGTAGTGGGATGAAGTGGAAGATGAAGCCTCTCAATTGATGGGCACTTGATATTCTGTGGTTTCTCTTAAGTTGGCGTAGTATTGGAAAGGATTAGGATCACTTGGTATATTAATTTCAATGCCATCATATGGAAATTTGAGGCATTGGTGATAAGTGGAAGGTACAAATCTCATGGCATGAATCCATGGCTGACCAAGGAGGAGTTTATAGGGCAAGTCCAGATCCAATAAATGGAACATAGTATTTTGAACATCGGGGCCAACCCTTACAGGTAGAGTAATTAATCCTTTCTAAGACAAGTGCTCAACATCATCATAATCCTTGATAACAATTGTCTTAGATCAATTTATGCAAGCTTTAGAGTATCTCAATTCTTTCACCAATTGTAGGGTGCATATATTCAAATCTTCTCTACAGTCTACCAAGACTCGTCTAATTTTATGTTTATTAATGAAAACTTCCAGGTGTAGTGGATCATTGTGATTTGGATTTTCTGTGAAAAGGTCTTGTTTGGAAAAGGTGGCATGATGAGTTGTATCTATAGATTCTATCATGAACTACAATTGGTTAAAATTCAAGTCAGAAGGGATTAATGTATCTTGCAAGGCTTTTTCAAGAATGAACCTATGCTATGGGGAAATGTGAGGCAACTCAAGAATAGATATTTTTGTAGGCATTTTCCCTAGATGATCAAGGAGATTGTATTGAGTTTTTTTATTGTGGATTAGAGGTAGCCCCTTGAATTGTTACCTTGGCTTTATGAGTGGTGACAACACATTTTGAACTTTTATTATTAATGCTGATGGTGGCAACATGACTATAAAAGGCTTGGATGTGATTAATGATGGTATTGCATAGTCATGTGAATGTTGGTATAATTAGCACTATTGTTACCTAAACTGGAGGCCTTCCCTTTCCCATGGTCTTGCAAGGGAATTTCGAATATGGTATGATCAACACTGGTTTTAGGCTGTGAATTATCCACTAAAATGTCTCCTTGTTCAATGAGTTCCTGAATGATATTTTTGAGTGTCCAACATGATGATGTTTTATGTCCTTTTCCACGGTGATATTCATAGTATTCATTTTCATTCCACCAATTTTGTTTGATCAATGTGTGCTCATATTTCTTGATTTCTGGAAGTTGAATGACATTGGATTGTAGAGGTTTCTTTAGAATTGATTCAATGGGTTCAACCAAGGGAGTGTATGTTCTCTTAGTGCGTGGAGGTCCTCTATGTTGTTGGTTATTTTGGACTACATTCAATGTTTGATATTGAATTTTTGTTTGGGTGTTTGATGTGGAGAGACCTTTAAGGTAAATGGTAGGGTGACCTTTGTTTACCACTTTTGCATCAAAAAATCCATCATTAGTGACATTCCTGTTTCGGGACCAAAATTTTCCTTTGGAGTTGAGTCATAAATTCTATGTTAAGGTTTTCCACAAACATGGGGACTAAATACTTCTCAAGTATATGAAAATGACACTTACTACCCATACTTCACCATCATTGGTAGAATGATGTGAGTGACCCTCCCCCCTCTTTTTTAGTTCTACAAAGTTTTGCGAGGTTCATGTCACTTTCTATATTGAAGAAAAAGTGATTAATGAATTTGTGAGCCAAGTCACCCCATGTTTGAATCCTTGGAGGAAGGTCTGCAAACCAATCTAGATCCTATCCTACAAGAATTAGTGGAAATAGTCTCATCAAATAGGTAGGCTCATATGCAATTTCTATACATGTCATGTTAAGTTCTCGTATATGTTCCACTAGATCCCAATTCCCCTTTGTATTCAGTAAGAGTTGGTGGAGTAAAATATGGAGGGAAAGGTAGCATACATATAGAGTTTTGTCAAATGGATAAGGGAACAATTCCACCATGGAATATGTCTTCTTAGTTTTCCCTAATTGCATGTTTGTCATTTGTTGTTATATTTTTTGTATTTGTTTCATCAAGGTGTTTGCGAGAGATGGTATTCTATTTGGTTGATTTTGCATGATGGAATTAGTGTTCAATGTTGGATTTGGATTGGAATTTTGTTACATGGGACCTTGTTGATATTGATGTGTGAATATTTCATTGGTGTTGGTTTTATTTGGAATCATATTGGTATTTTTATTTGTCCCAAAATTCATGTTTGTGTTTGGTATGGAATTTTGAAATTGTGGTGTTGTGGTTGGCAGTTTAGAATTGAAATGTTGGACCTTGGTTTGTGTTTTGAAATGATGGCATGGGACCTTGATTTTTGTTTTGAAATTGAGGTGTAGGTCCTTGATTTGTATTTTGAAATGATGGTGTAGGTCCTTGATTTGTATTTTGAAATTGATTTGGTACCTTACGTGGAACAATGTGAACCCTCCTTGGTTTATTGGGTTGATTTTGATGTGTGGAACCTTGAATTGTGTGTTGGAAAAGAGTATTTGTGAATGTCATACTCATGGGATTTGATGATGAGGCACCAAATGTAAATGTTTTTCCTTGTGTTGTGGCATGATTTCTATTGTTTATGAATGTTGGTGGATTAGGAATGTGTACATTTTGTTCCATGTGTGTTGTTGTCCCAAGTGGTAGACTAGTGAACATTAGGTGTGAGGATGGCATTCCTAATGTGAATGTTTTTTGGATGGAACTTTGGTTTAGTCCTTGTGTAGCTCCCTCTACAAGTGTAGAAACATCATAGCCTTGAGGAAGTTTGGCATATTTCTTAGCTAGTGCATAAAATAATTTATTTGGATCAGCACTAACAAGTTCATCTACAATGCATATAATCCTTGGATCTTGGGAGGCTATTTCAATCTCTTCTAGAGTCAAGCATTTGTTGAATTATGTTAATCCAAGGTTATCAAATGTGTTTGGTGATTCTCTTTGTGGTGTTTCTCTTTGGGACAGTGAAGATTACTTTGAATTTTATCTAAGGTTTGTGCCATGAGGAGGACTAGAAAAGAGGTCATTTGAGGAATCTGTGTCCTTTATTTTTTTCTTGTGATATTGTTTCAGCCATGTAAGACTTGCAAGGTGAATATGATAATGCAAGGATGATAAATGTAAAGTGGGATATGAGACTAAGCTATGCTTTTTATTTTTTTTATTTTTTTTTAGGATTTTGAGGATAAGGATGAAAAATGATAATGCACCTAAGATTAAGGTTTTAAATGCAATAATGATAATGACCTTATGACCAAAGGATGTGGTATGAAAATGAACCTAAGATTTACTATACTAGGCAAGGATGGAAAATGCAACCTAAATGTGATGCAACCTAAACGAAAATGATGGAATGGATTGATTAAGTTTTGAAAGTCTAATTTTTAGATGATAAGATCACTATCAAGATGATTAAGATCAATATTGGACAAGTATTCTCTAAAATTTTGATAATTAGGCAATTGTGGTTCACTATTTCTACAAGTGTGGTGAACTGTGTGCTAGTTTCAAGTTTAATGATCTCAAATGGTTTTCATTTTTGGAAAATATGGAAATGTGACTAAAGAAAATTTGAAAACATAGAAAACACTCTGAAGATAGATTTGACTATTGAATTTATGAAAATTTTGGTATGTGTATGTGTATGTTCGGGGGTTATTCACCCCAATTTTGGTATTGGTATGTGTATGCATATGTTAGGGATAGGAAACACTTGATTTTTTTTGATATAACCCCAAAAAACGCATATCAAAAACAATCAAGCACTACCTATCCCTAAGGTCAATGTCCAATGGTGAGATTCCTAGGCCCACAACTTGGAATCTTCATCAATGCCAGTGAGGGACACCCTTTCGGGTTATGTATCAACTCTTGTATTTGAGAGTGGATGAATAGTGGCCTCCTCGAATGGAAGGATGACCCAAATCACCCTCTCCCTAGAGAGTTACAAGTAAAAACAAGTAACTTATGCTATGTCGAGGACTCTCATCTCACTCAAGGGATCCATATGGTGAGTAACTTTCAAGGTGCGATGCTACACCCTTACATTGAGAGTGACACCAAGATAAGTCAAGAAATAAGGGTGGCTACTAAAATCATTTATAGTCACAACTTAGGGACATTCCACCTCATGAGCATCCAACAAGCCACTTAAGGCTTTAACCAGCCTTACTAGGGGCACCTATATGCAAAGGTACCTTCCCATTCCAATCGACACTGTACAAAAAAAACTAATAGAAATTGAACTTTACTTTTATCTGATCCTTTTATATACCAATCCAAGGGAAAAATTGGTTTGGGTTGCCTTCAAGTTCTACGTACAAATGTGTCTCTTAGGTAGGCCCAACTAAAAAAGAAAAATAAGATGCAATGATTTCTCTTCACCCAAGATCACTTGAGGCACAAGGGGAGAGGATACTCTCACTACACCTTATGCGATCTACTTACAAAAAGTGTGCAAGTGCACCAAACATGGTAGATAATTGTTTATTAATTAACCCAAATTGAAAAGTGCCTACTTTAAGAAAACACTCAAATGCAAGTTGTGGTTCGTTTTATCCCAATGAGTGTGAGATGTAAAGTTGTTTTTTTAAGACTAAATGAGTGAAGGATGCAGTTTGTTGCTCATTTTAAGCCTCATGAATGTGGAAATGAAATTTTTTGTTCATTTTAGATCCCATGAATGTAAAGATGTAGATTGTTTTTCATTTTAAGCCTCATGAATGTATAGATGTAGTTTGTTATTCATTTTAGATCCCATGAATGTAAAAATGTAGATTGTTGTTCATTTTAAGCCTCATGAATGTATAGATGTAGTTTGTTGTTCATTTTAAATCCCCATGGCATGTGTTAAAAACAAAAAAATGCTTCTTATTTTAACAAAAACAAGAAAAAAACCCTAAAAAACCACAAGTTAGATCTCCAAAATGAAAGACATGCACTAAAAAAATATATATTAGTAACACCATAAAAAACTTTAATGATAACAAAAAATTGAAAACAACGATAACTTTTTCAAATATTAATGAAATTGAAATTTGTAAAATTCTGTAGAAAGCTACTTGACTCATACCTACAAAACCCATAAACCTTTCTGCAAAATTTTGTATGAAAAAAAATGTTATAGACAAAAGAAAATACAAATTTTAAGAGATCAATAGATGAAAAAAAAGCAGTGAAATTAAAACAGCAATAACTTTCTCAAATTTGAATGAAATTTAAAAACATAAAAGCTTTAGAAAGATGAGAGTGAGACCTGTAAAACCCAAAAACCATTTGATAAATTCTATTTTTCCATTTTTTTATAATCAAAAGAACATTACAAGATTTTTATTCAAATTTCTAGCTGTAACCTGCAAAACTCTTTTAAAACACTCAGAAGATTAAACTTTTCATGTCGGGTTCACCAATGTAAGATAGGGAAAATTTCAAATGAAAAATAGCTAAGACCAAGTAGCAACCACTCTACCTACGATCTAAGCCCAAGAATTCCAAATCTTAACAAGAAAGCACAAACAACATGAAGAAATAAAATGAAAATAAGTTTAAGCAAAACACTACATGTTGAGGTTGATTCTTTTCCTTGATTCTCCTCCTTTCTTCTCAAATTGTAAATCTTTTCCCTTAGATTTTAGAGCGCTTGAATTCTTGCAAGGGACAATGACCAATAATAAGAAACTTGGAGAAATGTGGTTGTAAAGCCAAAATGGATGAAAAGACCTTTTATAGAAATGATTTTCAAATGGACGAATGAAATCAATCTTCTAGAAAGATTCCAAGATCAATGGTGGAAGATTCATGCACCACAAAGTAGTGGGCTAGGGACGACTATGAACAGGCGATTAAGATCAAAAGAACACCAAAGGGAATCAACGATCAAGATTCAAAGAAGAGAGTGGAGGGAAAGTAGTGGAGGAAATAAATAAATTATTTAATTCATGGAAGGAATATTTGACCAAATTTTTATTTTGGTAAAAGATATGGAAGAATAAATAATCATTTTAGATTATTTATTTATGGAGAAAGGGAGAATAATATTTAATTTAAAAATGATTATGCAACCATTTAAATTAAATATAAAGGCAAATGGAAAAAGGAATTAAATAAAATTAAGTTGGATTAATTATTTAATAGAGGGAAAGTGGTAAGAGGGAGTCAAATAATTTTAATAATTATTTAACCATAGAAGAATGAAAAGATCAATGAATAGATAAATAATTAAGAATAATTATTTAACTATAAACGAATAATGAAGAGAAAATAATTAAATAAATGATAATTTATTTAATTATAGAAGTAAAGAGTGTTAGCGACACAATTAAATAAATACTTAATTTATTTAATTGATCCGAGGAGATTAAATACTAAGAAATGAATTACTTAAATAATTAAAATTATTTAATTATGCAAGGAAGACATGATGATGAAAAAATGGCGCTCACAGACTAAGACATTTTTCAGTGTCTACAAGTTCTACAAAAAATAAATAGATGATGAACGTATCCAAATTATTTATATTTCTATTCATAAACAAGTGAAATCATTGCTACATAAAATCTTATCATACCCAACTATCATCAACTTAATTTAAATTAATTATATTGACTATATGCATTTTATTTAGTTAACTTAGATAACTTTACAAAAAGTGATGTGTGTGTGTGTGTTTGAGGATTAGATAAAAGTCCTTAACATACTATCATCATTAAAAGGTATTCTTTTTATTAAAAAAATATTGAACAAGATTCTTTTATATGCATTATTACCTAGCATGTACCCTAAGATCATAAATATTGTGAAGCTTTGGTTTTATTTTTCTATTTATTATGTTCAATTACAATGGTGACAAGGGATGTAGTGTAAATAAATTAAAATAATTATTAATAAATACAAATAAGATAATTCTAAATAAAATAAAAAAATAACTCTTAACTAATCAAAATATCTTTATAATAAATTTTGATGTTAAATATAACTATCAAATCAAAATAAAGTCAACAAATGAATAAATATAATAATTCAAGACTGATATCTCTTTAGATAGATTATTTAAGATATATACTAATCCAATCATTTTTATATTTTAAATATTTTAGTTTTTATTTTGTATAGTAAAATTTATAGAAGAATATTATAATTTATAAATTATATATATATATATATGTATATTGATAGATAAGCTTGCAGCCTGAGTGCTTGTATTAAACGATCAACAAATTTACATTCAATTACAAAAGCCCAACATGGATTTGAACAATAGTCTTTGTCATCTATTCAACTATGGTTTGACATACAAAAGCCATGAAATCTAGTACATCAATGCATGCCCTTACCATAAGGGGTGATACAAAAAAGACAACACACAAATGGGCTATCAACATTTCACACAAAAAGATGCTAAATTACAATAGAATTGTATTGTTGTGTTCTCAGAAAGCCCCTTCTCTAAGATATTTCCACTCTAACCATAATTTTCCCCTTTTGTGGCTGATCTAAGCAACATATGGTGTTTTCCTAAAGTGGATTTCCTCAATCTCTATCCAATCATTATCACAACGATAAGAAGCCATAGTATTTTCCTACATTTGCAAAGGGGTTCTTCCCCTCCAAACTCTATATTTTTCTTGTCCAATCTAAACTTTACCCCTAGAGGGTGATCCCACAATAGTAGTTTACAATTTTTGGCCAAACTAGACACTGAAACATTTTTTTTAACTAAATCTTCACTTTCAGGCACCTATAGCAGCTAGACCGTGAGGAATTTGAAGATGATGCAAACTAGATTTTCATGACATTTTTTCTGTAGATTCTAAATATATTTTTTCAAAATTTTTGGAATTAGATTGCACTGTTTTTTCCATCCCCCTCGAAAACTAGTTTTTTTCAGAAAACAACATTTTTAAAAAGTGACGCTCACTATATAATGCATAACTTTTTTTCCATGAAGGATAAAATTCTAATTCTTTTGAATTCAGATTTGTAACTCCGATATATAGTGCTTCCACTTGGTTAGATAGTTTTTTATTGAATATTTTTTCTTTAATCAAGTTTCAGAGTCAAACTAATTACAATTTAGACATAGCATGACTATGTAACACATAACTTTTTTTGTATGTATCAAAATTGTTTTTTTTTGTTAGATCAAGGACTCCAATATCAGGTGCACTCATATTTTTCAATTTTTTTTTATAATCTTCTATTTTTCCACATGTGCAGAACAAAGAGCTTCATTTTCGGTGAAAAACCTATATTTAATAAAACTAAAAATATATATATAATAAAACAAAAACATATTAAAATTATAATCGTTGGATAGCTCGTTTTGAGGGCTACTTGATACTAGTTGGGTTTTTGAAGTCTCCTCCATTTTCATTCTCAAATCAAGCTTTGAAATGCAAAATTTTGGACATTTTTGGTGCCTGGGGGGAGAAGGGGGGAAAATGGTGGTTCGGTTGAACCTAAAAAATATGTTCAGTCAATTAGGGGTTCAATCAAACCCAGGTTCATTTGAACCAATTCAAAATATTATAAAAAATTGTATGGCAGGTTGGTTCGAGCGGACTCTTAACTGACATTCGCTCGAACTCCCTACCATGAATCAGTTTTTTTTTTGCCATTTTTGTAATAGTTTTATCTTATAATATATAATATTAATTATATACTTGTTAGCTTATAATATATAATATTAATTATATATTAATTATATAGTTGTATTTTATTTTATTTTTTTCCATTTTTCTAATAGTTTTATTTAACATGGAGGAGGTGTGAATGAATGCAATTATGAAAAAGAGAGGCAAATGAGAACAATACATTTTCTTAGCCCTTCGTGATTGTAAGATAATGAATCATGCATGTACAAAATTAAATCATGAAAAGGACATGACTTTTAACTCTCATAAAATCATGTTTTGCCTCTAAATATATACTTATAAAATTAATTATATACTTTTTAATCTCTATAATATGAATTATATCTATATAATAGTTATTAATAATATATAAATCATATATATTATTAATAATTATAAATAATATAGTATATACTTATATATTATAAATAAGCACAAAAATGTAAGAATACAGACAAGGAAAAATGATGATACAGAACATTGAAATGCACAATAGATCAAAAATGAAACAAAGGGGTAGATCTACATACCTAGGGACTTTTGATTCAATATTCATGCTTCTACTAACTTCCAAACAAATTCTCTACCAATAATCTCATTCATGGTGTTCGAGAATTTCTCACTCTCTCCTTATTTAACATGGAGGAGGTGTGAATGAATGCAATTATGAAAAAGAGAGGCAAATGAGAATAGTACATGTTCTTAACCCTTTGTGATTGTAACATAATGAATCCTGCATGTACGAAATTAAATCATGAAAAGGACACAACTTTTAACTCATAAAATCATGTTTTTCCTCTAATAAAAAGAAAATAATTAGAGGTTGCTTGCTCATTTGAGCCCAACCACTTTCAATCCTTGTGCCCCATTTAGTCACCTCTAGTCTAAGCTACAATCTCATGTTAAATTTGAGGAAGGATAGCTTCAAAGATTTCCTACTAGGATTCTTCATCTTGATTATTGAATTTATGCTTAGCCTTAGCTTTTGACCGTGAGAACCATGATAATGTGGCTTTGGAAAAGATATTATAAATGGTTTTGATCTTTTTGGAAAACATGATAGAATGAATACACTAGAGTTTGTTAGCTACCCAGATGGACATGAGTTTCTAGGAGCTATTTTAGCTCTCTAGGACTGGACAACTCCTAATAAAACTTATTAGGAATCTTCAACCAATGAAGTTTAGCTTTTATATAAGCTCTTTAATGAGTATAGGCACTAGTTGTATGCTTCTAGTAGGACATCTTAGCAACTTATAACAAGTAGAGAGGTGGAAAGAAGGGTTAAGTCTCCAAATCTATGGCAACATGAATGAGTTTGAAGTTCATCATAACATATGAGCTATGATGATTATATATGCATACAAATTATTTCATGCATTTGTGGATTTAGTCCACCATAAAATACAACCATTTTGAGAAGTTGGTGGAGGTTTCACATAGATGTTTTGGTGTGAGATTATATATTAAAGTGGAGAAGAAATAAGAAAAATTTGTATTTTCTTCACCTCATTCTTGTTGAAATTTTAGAGTATTTGAAAAGAACAATATTCTTTAAAGTCTCCATTGGAATTGAAAAGCAACTCACAACAAAGAAGAAATATTGAGAACATTATATCTCTATCAATTATCTTAATTACATGTTCAATTGAATTATAGGGGTATAGGGAGGGAGTGGGAAGATCAAAGTCAAGTAAGAAATCGGCTCAGTTCAGGATTCAGGGATTGGGTCCGGTCCAAAATAAAAACAAAGACATAAGTCAGAAAAGTATTCGTTCTCCGGAAAAATAGATCGTAAACAAAACGAAATCAGTCAAATAAAACAAAAATGAAAAATCCGTCAAATGGGCGGATTCAGGGAAATCCAGCAAAGAAATCAAAAAAAGTTCGATCGTCAGATTCCAGTCATCCGAAATAAAAACCGTCAAATAAATCATCGCTCATCAGGGGATAAGGAGGAGGTGTTGGCAAAACAAGGACGGAGACAAGCGAGGAGAGTGGTGGTTGTCACGAGGAGATATTCAATAGCAGCAATCTTAGATCTGATGAATGAATAATAAACCATAAATAATCAACACATCAGAAACATAGAGAACACCAAGTTTTTTTATGTGGAAACCTTGTTAGGGGAAAAACCATGGTGGAGGTCAATCCACAGTATTATATAGGCTCCTAAAAGTATAAAGAAGTATCAATGGGAATGCACATGCATTCAAGAAAATTTCCTAGAGCTCACTGCTCAATTACAAGAGGGCTCATTGCCCAAGAAAGATTCTAATTAAAACCATCGAGATTGTGAGCTGAGAAAATAGCATCTACTAATGCCTAATTACAGTTCTAGTTAAGCACATGAACACTTCTTCACTCTTCTTCACACTCTGCTTTTCCTTCAATTGATCTTAACAATATTTTCACATAGGAGTCACACAATACACACGTAAATCACCATCCCAAATGATAAAGCAATAACTATTATATATCTGCAACATGGAATTACATCGCTACCAATCAGCCACAAAGAAATAATAAAATAATTACAAACGATCAGCCCAAAATACATAAATATTTTCATGAAAATCCACCAAGGTTGGCCAAAACATAGTGGAGACCCAAAACAACTCCAACACAAAAATACTCCAATTAATTTCTCCTCAAAGATCCACAACACATTTCAACACCCAGTCGGCCATGAACATGAAAAACATGAATGAACAAGACAAAATCTCAGATCAAGAGCACAACAATCAATGCAGAAATGCACCACAGATAGAGCATGAACTAGAAACATCCACAAGCACCATGAAACACCAAAGAAACATCTACAAAAACTAAACTTACATAAATCACATGATCTTCCTTTAGGAACACAAATTGAAGTGACAAAAAAATTGTTAGAATACAAATCTTCATAACTTGACCAAAACTTCACAAAAATCTTTGAAAATTGACATGGATAAACTAGACACACTCAGCAAGAAACCATTTAGTCCACAACAAGTGATCATCAATGTGCTGATCACACTGACAGACTGATCTTTGCTACTCCACTGAACACATGTAACACTTCTTATTACAATTTTCTCAATATCCTCGACATATGTAGCTTCTAATACAACCAATGCTAATAGTTTTGACATCAATGACAACCGCATATCAACACAACCACAACATCCAAAAATCTCCCCCTTTGGAATTGATGGAAAAACATGATGTAAAAATACCATCAACACAACACTTACTCCTCCTTGAATTTTTTGTATGATCTCCTCACAAGACTCTTCTCTCTAGATGATCACCATTTTTTCACATTACTCTTCTCCCCCTTTGACATCAATTTCAAATATCTCTTCTATGCAAGCTATGAAATACATATCTGCACACCTGAACATCTGACTACTCCCCCTAAGTAGCAGTCACCACAACATCAATCTAGATCAGAATATGATCATGATGCACATGGATTGATGCAAATCAATGCATCTCTAGTTCATATCAAGAGGGGTAATTACCCCTAGCATCCCTTTGAGATACTCAAAAGTATCCTTTGGCAATGGCTTGGTGAAAATATTTACAATCTGATTTTTTGTAAGCACATACTCTAGTCTAACTTCTTTCTCACTTAATTTATACCTCAAGAAGTGGAACTTGATTGATATATATTTGGTTTTAGAGTGTAGCACTAGATTATTTGATATGTTTATAACACTTGAGTTGTCACAATATATGACAATAGGCTCATCATAAACTACTCTGATATCTTTCAGTATCTACTTCATCCACAACACTTGAGTACAATTATTTACAGCGATAATATATTCTGCTTCAATAGTAGATAGGGAAATGGAATTTTGCTTTTTACTCAACTAGGACACTAACTTCTTCCCTAAGAAGAAGGCACCACCACTAGTGATTTTCCTATCATCTACATCACTTGCCCAATCCACATAAGTATAGGCACTCAAGATAAGATCTGTAAGGAAAGCTTACGTGCAGAACAAACTCTCCTAACATCAAAACCTTAGGGAAGAATACAGATATGACTTTAAAATTTTGCAATTATAGTTCAATAAGGTACACATGAAAAGAATCAATAGAAAAGAGAAATGAACACATACACAATTAGACACCAGATTTACATGGGAAAACCCTTACGGGAGAAAAACCCACCACACCAAGAAAAGCCTCTTTGTATTACAGTAAAAGAAATTACATACAGAGTACAAACTTCACTTTTTAATGTCAATTTTATAGAAAAAACATTCACTGATCAATCTTGTACAAAACATTAACCTTTCAATGCTCTCAAACGCATACAATGAATCCACTCAGATCAATCTGTGTTCAGTATCAAACATAAATCTCTATTACCCAAATCGATCATTGTCATTCATTATAGAGTATATCTCATTCTGTTCATGGTTTATTGATCTTCCACACAAGAATGGTTGCAACTATTCAACTACCATCGATTCACATTCCGCTTCGCTCATTGGTTCAAAGCAAACCACATCATACAATCATTTGGTCAAAAATGTTCAACTGTATTGCATGTTGGGGAGACACAAGACCATGTCTCCTCAATTCCAAAATGCCCAATCATATAGCTATCGGTAAGACCAAAGGTATCAATAACACCCTAAGAATTCAGATCGATAACAAATCAAGTCTCCCTGATATCACAAGGAAAAAAACTGTCCTTATCGGCAAGAGTCACCACCATCAATAAGACATCTCATCGATGTCCATTGCAGAACTATAGGCAAGACCATCGCTATCACTAGGACTTCCAAGAAGCTCAACCACTGACAATATCCCACATTGACACGAAATATTAGTAGTCATTAGTTTATAAATAAAAGCCCGAAGACTTTAGCTATCCACGAGTTAGTCCTTTTATTACCAACTTACTCGTACACTGCATTTGACCATCACACCAAATTGTTGGTCATTCCTTGTGATCTCCACCATGATGCGTGTTCACTGTTTGTGCATTTTTGGAGAATCAAGTTGGGAATATACAATATTCTCAACAAGTCTCCCAGAATTCCAAGTGGTCCCCACATCCGTCGGCTTGTCGCTCAATCAGAGAAAACAAAAACTTACAACTTCCACGACAAGGTTCCAAAGTTACAAAAATCATCGATGCCATGACAATGAAGGAAATCAGTCAGTCAAGAATTTATGTAACTTCCAAACTTTGCAAAAAGGTTCCAAAGTTAGGAACTCTAGCGATCGGCCAACAATGAAGACTTGAACAAGCCAGCAAGTTGAGGCACAATTTCCAACAATCTCCCACTTGACGAAGACTTACTGGCTTCCTTCAAACTCAAAGTTAATGAAGGTCATGGGCTCCAAGGCCCATCGAATTGGCACACCACCTATACTTGTCTGTGCTCACTGGTTTCGTCAATGCATCTACAACATTTTCCAGAGTATCCACTTTTTCTAAAGAGACTATTTCATCCTCCACCATATCTTGAACAAAATGATACTGCACATCAATATGTTTCGTCCTAGCATGGAAAATAGGATTTTTCGCCAAACAAATAGCACTTTGACTATCACAATAAATTGTAATTTTCCCTGCATCAAACCCAATGTTAGAACACAAACATTTTAACTAGATTGCTTCTTTATAGGCATGTGTTGCTGCCATTTATTCTGCCTCTGTAGTGGACAAAGCGAATATAGCCTGTAGCTTAGTCATCCAACTAAGTACACCACCATTCATCATGAAAATATATCCACTGGTGGATCTTCTGCTATCAATGTCCCTTGCCCAATTAGAATCCACATAGCCTCAAATACTGAGAGTCCTCTATGATTCAACCAAATTGCGATGGTAACACAAAGCATATTCTAAAGTGCCCTTAAGATATCTGAACACTCTCTTCACAGCATCCCAATGTGTCCTTCCAGGATTTTCCATAAAATGACTAAGTACTCCCACTACTTGGGCAATGCCTGGCCTTGTACAGACCATTGCACACATTAAAATTCCAATTGCACTAGCATAAGGCACTCTGGTTCATGTCCTCCATCTCAACAGGATATTTTGGATAGTCTTCAACATATAGCTTCATTCCCTACAAAAATGGAACAACTAGCTGCTTGCAATCAGTCATACAAAATCTCTCTAGAATAGTATTAATATACTTACTCTAGTTGAGCCAAATTTTTCTACTCTTCCTTTCCCTAGTTATTTCCATTCCCAGAATATACCTGGCTACACCAAGATCTTTCATTTTGAACTTTGCAGACAACTAAGATTTTAGATCAGAAATCATTAACTTACTATTTCCTATGAACAACATATCATCAACATAGAGAGCAATAATAAGAACATGATCATTTTCAGCTTTGAAGTACACACAATGATCAAATTTTGATCTTACAAATCCCAATGACAAAACAAATGTGTCAAACTTCTGCTACCACATTCTAGGTGATTGTTTTAATCCATACAAATATTTTTTCAACTTGCAAACCAAATTTTCTTTACCTTTTTCCACAAAGTTCTCAGGCTGGGACATATAAATCTCTTCTTCAAGGTCACCATGAAGAAATGTTGTCTTCACATCCATCTGTTCAACCTCTAAGTCATACACTACTACAAGTGACAAAAGAAATCTGATAGACGTCAGCTTAGCTATAGGAGAAAAAAAATTTCCATAATCAATTCCCTCTACCTGGGAATACCCCTTCGCAACCAACCTTGCCTTATACTTTTCCACACTGCGATCCAGACCTATTTTCTTTTTAAATACCCATTTGCAGCCAACAAATTTTTTGCCTTCAAGCAAGGGCACCAAACTCCAAGTATCATTCTTTTCTAATGATGCCATTTCTTCATTCATGGCTTCCAAACAAGAGTTTGAATCAGACATTTTAAATGCCTCTTTCACAGTCCTAGGCTCATCAATGCTAAAAATTAAAGCATAGGCACAAGTAGAATCTAACAAAGAAAAACCATACCTATCAGGTTGCTTTCTTTCATGTGTTGACCTCCTCACAAGCTGAGGCTGATGTTCTTCTTCTTCTTCATAACTCTCAGAACTACTTGAGCTCTCCCCAGTTTCAAGTACATTTTGAATTTTGAATTCCTCTTTATTTGGTGTTGGGGGAATTTCAACTACATCCTTTTTATCTTTAATTTTGTCTCTGACTATAGATCCAAAGTAGAAGGCTTCAGCTCATGAAAAATAACACTTCTGTTATATAGAACCTTCTTTGTATTAGGATTCCAAAGCTTGTATCCTTTTATGCCAACACTATAACTAATAAAAATACATTTAACCACCTTGTCTTCCAATTTAAACCTTTTTTTATTGACACATATGCATATGCCTCACAACCAAAGACACAAATATGTCTCAAAGAGGGCTTCTTTCTAGAACATGCTTCCAAAGGTGTTTTCTCAACAAGAGTAGAATTAGGAGAATAGTTTATTAAGTAACATGTTGTTGCAACTGCCTTAGCCCAAAACTTCTCCTCCAAGCTAGCACTGCTTAGCATACTCTGTGCTCTTTCCAGTACTATCATGTTGAACCTTTCAGCAATTCCATTTTTTTGTGGAGTGTAGGGTGTAGTTTTATGTCTTTTAATCCCATGATCTTTACAGTACCTTTCAAACTCATCAGAACAAAACTCACCGCCATTGTCAATCCTTAAACATTTTATTTTTGTTCTAGTCTGATTTTCCACAAGGTTTTTAAATTCCTTAAAATGACTAAACACTTCTAATTTACTTTTCAAAAAATAAACAAATGCCCTTCTTGAATAATCATCAATGAATGATACATAATATCTTGATTTAGACAAAGAAGGAACATTTATTGGACCAAAAACATCATAATGTATGTAATCAAGTAAACCAGAAGATTTGTGAGGTTTCAAGTAAAATGAAACACGATGTTGTTTACCATATATACAATGTTCACAAAACTCGAATTTGAGGTTACAATCATCAAGCCCTTCAACTAGGTTTTTATTTTTCAAGGCTTTTAAACCTTTTTCTCTAATGTGGCCTAGCCTATGGTGCTGGGTGATCCCACAATAGTAGTTTACAATTTTTGGCCAAACTGGACACTGATATTTTTTTTTTTAACAAAATCTCCACATTCGGGCAACTATAGCGATTAAACCGTGAGGAATTTGAAGATGATGCAAACTAGAGTCTTGTCACATTTTTTCTGTAAATTCTAAAAATATTTTTTTCAATTTTTTTGGAATCAGATTGCACTTCTTTTTCCATCTCCCATGAAAATTAGTTTTTTTCAAAAAACAACATTTTTAAAAGTGTATGCGCCACAGGTATAGCATAACTTTTTCCTTGAAAGATAAAATTCCAATTCTTTCAAATTTAGATTTCTAACTCGATATCTAGTGCTTCCACTTGGTTAGATAGTTTTTTATTGAATATTTTTTCTTTAATCAAGTTTCAAAGTCAAATCAATTACAATTCAAACATAACACAACCATATAACACATAACTTTTACTATATGTATCGAAATTCCTTCTTTTTTTTTGTTGGATCAAGGACTCCAATATCTAGTGCACTCATATTTTTAAATTTTTTTTTTTATAATCTTCTATTTTTCCACTTGTGCAGAACAGAGAGTTTTGTTTTCAATGAAAAACCTATATTTAATAAAACTTAAAAAACAGATAGATAATATAATCAAAACATTAAAATTATATTCGTTGGATAGCTCGTTTTGAGGGGAACCCGATACTAGTTGGGTTTTTGAGATCTCCATTTTCATTCTCAAATCGAGCTTCGAAGTGCAAAATTCTTAGTAATTTTGGTGCCTTAGGGAGCAAGGGTGAAAAAACAAGGGTTCGGCCGAACAGATGTTCGGTCGAAGAAAATAAAAGTGTTCGGTCGAACAGGGGTTCGACCAAACCCATGTTCGAGCGAACCCACTATCCATAGAATAAAAAAATGATTTTAAATGGGTTCAACCGAACATTATAAAGATGTTTGGTCGAACACCTTGTTTTTAATATTAATATAAATATTAAGTATATTGTTTTTAAATGATAACTTAAGAGAAATATATGGAGGGAGTGGGGGTAGGCGGCAAGGCTTAAATTTGATAGCCATATGACTGTATTTAAAGATTTTTGCCGTAGAATACAATCAAAATTTTAAGAAGATTGTAAAAAGAGATATTTTGGATAAACTGTCAAAATTTATATAGAATTATAATGATATATATGTTTGATTTATATATAATTTTACATACACTAAGGTATATCATAATGTTTTAAGGGCACCCTTGAATAGATAACCGTAATTAAAAAATTTGTTGATAGGCAAAGTCAACCATCAAATTCAATCCTTGGTAGAAGGGAGATACTTGAGAGAGAGAGAGGCAGGAGTGGGAGAGAGATAATGGGTAGGGGGTCCTAGGGTTTAAGGGTTAAAGGTAGAGGAGCTCGAGAGGGAGAGTGGG
>VDFB02383040.1:0-13476 GCA_007258455.2 Sequoia sempervirens | reverse complement strand
AGCAATATTATTAAATTGATTTAACAAAATACTTGAATCAGTCTTGTCACCATATTTCTCTCTAAATATCCTTTTGAATTCCTCCCAAGAACCAATGCTCTCGGAAGGAAAACTTCTATACCACTCTCCAACACCTTCAGTGAGAGACTGCATAAACAACTTCATCATGACATCTTCTGCCTCTACCTCGAAATCATCCATAACATTAGTAAATGCTTCGAGATGGTCTTCACCACTCAAGGCATTATTTCCAAAGAATATGACTAGAGCAGGTTTGAAATCTTTAGGGAATGGGTTCAATTAGCCATGTATTCCGGTGAAACAGAATTGTTGGTATCTATCTACTTGGAGTGGCCTCCTAGTATGTCGATCCATATGAAGATCTCTTTGCTCATCATTTCTTTTGTTGTCAGATTGGATGCTATCTTTACCCTTTCCAGTTTCACCATCACCACCTATTTTCTTGCTTCCTTCATCATCCTCAAAATAAGAATTATTATTCTTGTTTTTTCCTCCACCTCCACCACCTTGATCTCCACCACCACCTCCACTAGGAGTATGCTCATCAAACTTCTTCTTATGTGACTCACTATTAGTATGTCCAGAGCTTGAAGACTTTGGAGTGGGTGTGGAAATTTTAGGAAAAGCAATCTTCCTAGCCATCTCTGCATTAGAAGCTTCTATTTCAGCTTTCTTCAAATCTTCTTGCAACTTTTCATTCTGCAATTGTAATATCAATATCTCATGATTTGGAGGTGCAATAGACAGAGTGGGATTAATTTTGGCTTTGTTTGTGGGGGTTTCAATGGATGAGGTATTGGTAGTAGTACTAGTATTGAAGGTAGTTTTATTAGGTTGATCCATGGATTTTTCCCATGATCTAGAAATGATGTCTTCTTAGTAGTAGTGGGAGGATATGAGGCTCTAGTAGTTGAGACAGATGTGGTGTAGGTATCAGTAGAAAAGATTCCCATTGGGACTGTTACCTCAATAATTTTATTGGTCATTTTAGAAGTAAATTTAAAAAGGTTTTCCTCAAAGGTCTTACGCCTAGCAACATCTTCTCTCATTTTCTCCAATTTTTGTTTTCTAGCATCTCTCTCAAGTTGCTTAGCTCTAATCCTGTCTTCTGTTTCTTTTAATGCCCTCACTCTATTCTCTTCTTCTTCTTGAAGCCTTAGTTCTTCCTCTTCTATAGCTTGCATGTATTTATCTATATCTTCCTCATTTTCTAGAACATCTCTAGGCTCACTCGGGGTAGGAGTATAGTAGGGCTGGTCAATAGGATCTTCCTGAAGAGAAAGGTGCACTTGTACATCAAGAGATTCACCTCTTGGATTAAAATTATTTCCATTAAAAATAGAGCCAACTCCAGGGGTTAAAGGCCCTGAAAAGTTCTTATTCTTATCCAAAAACTTCCACCTATCCTCTTCTCTTGAAGTATTAAGCTCATTATCAAACACTTGCTCAACAGGGAAGCTTCCTTGGTCTCTGTTAGATCCTTCAACTTCATGTTCCTTTTCATGGATACTGGTACTACTTACTTCAATATTAAATGAAGGAGATGCATCAACAAGAGAGTCAACAAACTCACTCGATTCAAAGCTTTTCTTTACCCAAGCGGGTTGCTTCTCTTTAGCAGGTTCAAATTCTTCCTTTTGGTCAGGATGCTTCTTTGCATAACTTTTGGTCTTCTTCATGATGTCAAATGTGTCAAAATCCTTCTTCTTACGTTCCTTTTGAGAACTTATCTTTACATTGGTATTAGATAATTTAGAGTCGCCACCCAGAATGCTAGGAAATAAAAAGTGATTACACTTTAAATTTGTACTTGTAACTTCAAAAAAGATTTTAAACATAACCCGATAGAAGGTGACAAAATGAAACAAAAGTTGATGCATAAGACTGAGTATGATGTGACTAGTGCAACAAAATTTAAACCAATTATTCTTCACACGGTAAAGAATATCATAACAAACACTTGACTCTAACTATACCAGATCTGAACTAGAGACTTTGGACTTAGCTAATCCCCAATAGAGTCGTCAATCTATTGGTTATTTTTAAAGAACCAAACTGATCTCTAGAAATACCTATGGACTTTTCCATTTCCAATAATTAGTACTCCAAAGGGATTGGCCAACGAATGAGTGGAAACTGGAAGAATTCTACTCCTACACTTTGGGCTTTGTGAAACCGAGAGGGTGATCCCATAATGTATACTCAGGAATTCACACAATTATAAGTAACTACATTGTCAATAACAAACACTTCTCATAAAATTACTCAACAACATAGTACATCAAATAAGTTAGAAGCTCATTTATCAATGTCCTATACTTGGAGCATGAGAAGGCATAACTTCAACACAAAACAACTACGGTGGTATCCATTTGAGAATTTGTAAATTAAAAGTGATTAGTTGATGAATCAACACAAAAACTAAACCAAAAATACTTTGCATGAACCAATTCCTTTATCCCAAGCATGAAGTCAATATCAACCTATATAACCAGACAAGAACTCAACAATATCAACATACAGTCACAAGAAATATTTCATTACAACATTCCCCTATTACATTCATGATCATTACTACTTACAAATATCTTAGCACCTGATTCTTATGAGTTAACGATCTCATCTAATCATTTACATTAATTCATTGAATGAATGCGTAGGAATGAAATCAAACATCCATTGAGAAACAATAGAGACAAACAAAAGGAATCCTGGATTACTTTCATTCATAACTCATAAAACAAGTACAAGGAGAGACAATAGCCATGAAATTGGTATTACTTTGTATTGTAGTTGCTATACTATTATCAAAATTACATACATAACAATGAACTCTAAACATAAGACAAAAACTCTAAAAAATTCTTACTTTTACCCTCACAATTCACAGTGTTAATTGCAAAACAATGAACCCCTACTTTCTAGCCCTGAATTCCGTCTTACGGAAATGAAGGAGCAAAACAAGCCTCAGGCTAGAAAGTACACATGTCAAAACCCTATTGGACCGCTATAACAAAGATTATCCTATTCAGTTACAATTCATTCCCAAGAGGTGGGAGACATGTGGGAAAATAGAAATAGTCTTCATTCGTTGTTGGAGATCTGGTCCAATTTTCAAAATGGGTACAACCAAACAGTTACCTCAAAATTTGTGCCGATGCACACAAAGTGAAAGAATGAAAGCATGCAAGAAAAAGAAAATAAAAAGACAAGAGATATGTCCACGTTTTTAGCCTTGTCATCAATTCAACTTGGAGAAGATGGACTATATTTTCCATACTTTATCAAAAGTTTGATTTGCACTAAATCTAGGCTATGTAGGGCATTCCCATATATCCATTATTTATCATGGTTGTAGACTTCAAAATTTCAAGTCACTAACTTGCCACCTTTTATGTCAGACCCCCACTCCTTCCAAGTACCTACCTTTCCATGCTAGGAATTCATCTTTAGTGGGCCAGTCGAAATTCATGACTTCATCAACACTCTGTCTATAAGGTACATACTTGGTGACAATCTAGTTAGCTTCCTTATCAAATTCCAGTAGGATAGTCTCAACATGAACTAACATATCCATATTTATCTTCAATGTCACCAAATCAAATTTTTGACAAATTGACATAGCCTGATCTGAAATAACTTTATTTGTTTCATTTTTCCACTCCTATAGAGTCTTAATGTTATCTTCATCCCTTAAAATGGATGGAAGAAGAATATGATGTGATTCATGGAAGGATTTTACCAGCTCCTTTATTTTGTTCTCCAATGGTTCAATATTTCCCCTGTATCCTTCAATCTTACCTACAAGAACTATAGTAGGTTTAAATTTTTCAGGTGGATTGGGATCCTGTTTAACTCCAATTCCCATCAATACCAAATCCTTCTTCCTAGGGACCAATATTTCCATGAGTGGAATAACTCTTTCTTTGTCATTGTCAAATTCCTGATAGCATCCACCATGGCTAAATAACTGTAGTGAATACTATTCAACTCTTTATTCACTCTTCTGTTTAAGTATTCTAGCACTGTTGTGACAATCTTCATATTTCTCTTGAAAGTCTCCTCATCATGATTATCACATTTCTCTTTTTATTCACTTAGTTGCCTAAGCAACTCTTCCCTATCAATATCCCCTTCGGCCTATGGCCCTTCTGATGTACCGGGTTCTATTATTGAAATGAGCACACTTCCCATGTTAAATGGCACAATTTCCCATGAAGAACTTACTTTAGTAGTAAACTCTAGGGGTACAACTTCTTGTGAAGTAGTGGGGGAGTCAACATCGTGTTGCTTAGGCTTTCTAGGTTGCAATCTTTGCAACATATCCTCCAATAATGCTACCTTTGTCTACAATTGCATATTATACTGTTGAAGGTCTCCATATTTAACTAACAAGTTATTGCATTTTGTCTCGAGCTTATCCTTTTTTGCAGTCACAGACTCTACAATGGCCCTTGTGAATTGTGCAACATGAACTGACATATTTGTAGCTTCTAAGGCTGACGTTTCTGAAACTCTTTTTATTATTAGGCCTCCCTTGTAGTTAGGTGTAGGCTCAACAATATCATGCTTTCTTGTGCTTTGGGCTAAAGACCATATAGCCAAGGCTTCCCATTCCTCACTGAAAGCAGACCCCTGTAATGGAAGTGCAACTTCTTCTTCTATATCATAGATAGGCCTATCACATTTCTTTATTGTGTCAAAAGCTATGGTAGAAGCAAGATCCCATTCTGGTAGCAACAAAATTCCATTAGTCATTACCAATTCTCGACCCTCCTTTGCAGTCATTTTTTGCAATCTAGTTCTCATTTCATTTAACACCTTTTTCTAGATGATAGTATCTGGAAATTCTAGGTGAAGGCTTCTTTCTATAGCCAGAATTTTTACATACTCATCTCTTTTAGCCCTATATGAAAATTCCATAAAATCTTGAGTCTTTATAAATGATTCATCATCTAAGAACTTTGCACATGCTTCAACCCACATAACATCTCTTCCATTGAGTCCAGTGAGATCAACTTTACTCAATCTTGTTCCTAATTGATGCGTTTCCCTTACTACAGGTTCAGTGGGTACTCCTTGCATTTCTTGCTTTGACACCCAAATATCATCATCTGAGCCTTCATCATCATAGTTCACTAGACCGGTGGCTTTAACCTTTTTTATTTTCAATGGTGGCTCTCTTGATGGTAATTCACTAGGTGGTGGGGAATCAATGTTCACAATTTCAAGCTCCATCAGCCTTGGTGGAGATGGTGGTTGTACTTGTGGCATAGGAGAAGGAGGCTTGTTTTCCTCTTACTGAGAGGGAGCGGGAGCTTCATCAATTTTATTTTCCTTACTCTTTCTCCTTACAAAGAAATTTATTCTTGGTTCCTCAGGGGCTTGTGATGTAGATTCTTCTCCTACAGTAGGGATTTCTCTTCCACTTGGTCCTTCTACAATTGGGGCTTTCCCTTTATCTTTACCTATTCCCCCTTTAGTTTCAAGGTGGACCACTATTGAATCAAAATTCCTTCCTACATGCTCCACCTTTTATATTATATCTTCAGCCTCTGGGAGAATTTTCAAATTAGGTTCCTCTTGCTTTATTTTCCTTTGCATTTTATTGAATGTAATCCATCTTGATAGTCTATTTTCCTATTCCAAAGTGTCCAACACATTTCTTATTACATATTCTGGATACTAGAAAATGTGGACAAATTTGTAGCTCTTGTTTATTTCTTTCAGCCAAGCCATAAAACCTTCAGGGTTATATTTGACCCTCTCAACTGACCTCCACATGCGATAGGTTTTGAGTATATCAAGGATGTTATTCCAACCTCCCTTGGTCATTAGAAAATCAAAAAAACAAGTGTACAAAGGAAAGAAAGTTCCTTTTCCTTGATTCAATAAGTGTTCATTTTCTACACTTCCTAGTTGCCACATAACCTCAAGGAAACCAATTCTTTCTAGCATAAACTTTGGCAACAAGTGAGGTGCTACCATGGAACCATATATTCTTAAGATAGTGTAATCAGGGTATGAAATAACATCTCCCTAATTTGGCATCCTTGATTGAACTTCTCCTTTCAAATAGACCCTCTACTACTTGTGGACCTCTGGGAATCAATTGGCCTTAAGTTTTGTCACTGGTTGAGGGTGGTAACTGATCCATGAGGTCTTTATTTAAAGGTCTTTTGGGAGTAGAAGCTTCCCCTTTAGACAAAGACACTTTTATTTTAGGATCCATAACACAAGAGGTACTACAAGGTAGGGATTTTGGTTTATATGAAAAAGGCCTACAGATTTTTTTGAGGGTTTGACATGAATTATGCAAATGCATAATTAACAAATTCTTCTTTATGAACGTCAAACCTTAAAAATGCTACACCAAGAAAACCCTAATAGACTCAAGCTCAAAAAACCACAACTTATCAATAATGTTGGAAGGAGGGAAACAATTCACGTACTAGTTTTCTTTGCAGGTTGACCACCCTGGTTTTGACATTAGAAAATGTTGAGAGACCATAGCATGAGCTCCTTGAGTGTGTCAATTATATTTTTCAATGTTTAATTATTCCTTTAAGATAAATATTAATAATTATGCAGATCCTTACTTTAGTAGATCAATTTCCTTTCAATTATTAAGCCTCGCTCGCATGAACCAGAATGGCTCACTTGCCCTCAGATGAGTTTTGAATTCCAACTATTGATCCTTTTGGAGTGTTAATTGATTGATGATCTAGATTTGACCAACTTATTATGAAAGATCCAACTGTACACGACCACAATACTTACCAAATGACAGGAGGCCACATGGAACCACTTGTTAGTAGTACGCGGGCTCCACCATCTCTTTATCACAATAGCCCTTATCCATGTGTCCTTTACCCCTCACCCTTGTGAGTCATAACTTGCATGCAATGTTCATCAATGGGGAGATGGGGAGAGGTTGAGATTAGATCTCTCAACTTCTTCATACACACTTCTTAGTTATGTACATCTTTATCATTCATACAACATCTATGACTTAGATTAAAAGATCTTTAAGCATGTGCAATATATCTACATTAGTAACACACTTTATTTTCCATACCCTGTGTTGAGTTATTTAATTAAATATTTGTCCATTCACCAATGCTTCCACATCCTTTGGATTATTCCATGTGGAAGATGCCCACTTTCCCATTGGACGTCTAGTAGGAAAGGTGGGACCCATATGAGATTAATCCATGTCACCCATTATCGACCATTGATTCCATTGACAACTCAACAATACTAACCATTTGAAACCATCGGGCCCATCATTAGAGGAGACACGTGGCAACCATCCGCTAGCCCATGTGATTATTTTAATAAGAAAGAAGAACAAATGGGCGCATGGGGGATAGTCCAGATGTGGCCACCTCATTTATCTCCCATTGTTGACTTTCGTCAACAACCATCTACACGCCTTATCAAAGACATCGAGCCCACCAATCATTCAAGGAACATGGCCTTTTCCCATGAGCCCATATGAATAAAATAATGCAAAACAAAATAAAATGGTCACGCAGGGAATGGTGGTGATCATCTGCATCAATCAAACGACAGTTAGGGGTCCTTATATCTGCACATGTCAAAAATTGTTAATCTTTAAAAGGGACCCGACTAGGTCGAAAAGACCATACCCATGAAATAAAAGACTTAAGGCTCAAAAATTATAGTGGGAAATATTTAGCCCAACTTATGAAAAATTAAAATAATGGCCCAACATACTTCAACTGGTAAAACAAGACTAGAGAGCTAGTTACTCAATGGGTTTCGATGGCATAAGTTGTGACTTAAAGGACTGAGAACCAACACAAGGGGTCAACATAGAAATAAAACCTTGGTGAGGATAAAAATCAAAAGGGTTTTCCAGCTAAGACCTAAGTGAATTAAAACCCTTATACAGTGACAGGAGACAAAACCCAAAGTCTTTAGGAACAACTAATGCCTTATATTAATTGAACCATGTCATAGTATAATCATACTTAAAAATCCATTTTATTCCCTCAAACTCACAGTAACTTGCACACAAAATTTTATTCTTAACTTGAAGAAACCCATATACAAATCACACAACTGCAAAGATTGCAATGAAAAATCAATATATCATTGATATATTTAATCCATATGCTATCTGACAACACAAAATGGAGATAACTTCTACAATATTTTTATTGATTTGCTCAAACTAATTGAAACTATTACAAAAGTCTATACATTCATTTACTGTAAGTAAAACCCTAATTCCCAACTAAGCATTCTCTATTTCCTTCCCCTAACCCAAAAGTTTTAGAACCTATACAAATGAGAAGAAGAAAGAAGATATAGAAGAAGGAGAAACCTTAAAACTACATCTGTAGTTGACACCTAGATCCATTCTTCTCCGTTGATTTGTAACTGCCTTCAACTTCTTGAAGAAGTTTCAATCTGCTCCTAGATTCATGCATCTTGCACTCCTGCCCTCTAATAGAAAAGATTCCTCTCATGATGAACTTCTTTCATCCATGCCTTGCTGTTGAAAATATCTATTGACCACTGACAAAGTCTCTCACTCCATTTTACCCAGGCTGCAAACTTGCTGTTGAAAATTATCTTCTTGCTGCAAGTGTTTTTGTTCCTCCGTGAAAGCCTTTTAACCTACTCTTTGTTTTTCCCATGAAAAATCTTTTATCCTCTTTATTTGGCTGCACTTTATAATTGTCTTTACCTAGTAAATACAAATTATTTTGCTGGTGAAAGCTCTTTACTCTTTTATTTATTTTGCCCAACATTTTAAAATTTTACTTTATTTCCCAACCAAAATATTTTTAACTCTTATTTCACCTAGTCATGGAAATATTTCATTTAAACATTTGCCCCTTGACCACTCACTTTTCACATCATTTAAATGGTGAAAAAATCACTATATCAAGCAAAATATTACCTTGTACTTTATACTTTTTAAATTCACATTTAAAAACTTGCTTTCAAATAGTTAAATGAAAGCTTTTTAAATATTAAAACATGGGCAATAGTCAAAAGTTTAAAACTTTTAAAAAAATTATTTTGGGCCACTTTGGCCACTCCCCACCTCCTCGCTGCTTGCTTGTCACGATAGCATGGAGACCCATGGGTTGGCAGGCAAACCTTCTCCTTCCCGCTCCCCCATGCCTCTGTGCTGACATCATCTCTTCCTCTCACGGGCTAGCGGGCTAAACCTGTTCTTAGCTTTACATCGGCATTGAATACTGATGTTTCTAGTAGCAACCATTTATACTTGTGTAAAGTCTCTTTTGCAACATCAAACATACCTCCTTCAGCTTGAACAGTGGCGCCAACCTTCAGTGTATATTTTTCTTCAAGCTCCAAATTTGAGTGCTCTTTACATGATGAAAGTTGCTGCAGATCATGAAATCAAATGCTGGGCCATTTTTATGGTGAATGACACTTTGAAAATGTCTCAAATATCATTTAAATCATTCTCAAGGTGTGAGAAATTCCTCCAAATCGATTTACAATTGTGCCAGTCATTTTTTGCTGCAGCTGGGCGTGTAAAACAATTTCTAAGCATTTTAGAGCATCATATCAACCAATTTCTTCAATTTGAATGCTCCAAAACCTTCCCTAAGTGTTCAAATAGGGATAGGACACTTATTCAGCCCTCAAACAATCTTCTAGTAGCCTCAAAAATGCCATAAAATGGCCTCCCCACTAGCCCGCACCTCTCTAGAATTCCAGTGGGCTAGCAGGCAAAGGCAATTGGTGAAAAATTTCAACTTCAATTTCACCTTAAGACCTTTATAAATTCATTTCAAGTCCCTCCCCCAACATTTAAAACATTGAAAATGCTTTAAATTTTGCAAAATTTAGAAATTGCAAAGAGGAAAAATCAATTTCTTACTGGCAAAATGATGAAAATTTGCTTCTCACAAATGGGAACACTTGAAGCCATGATTTTTTTTGAGCAATCCTAATCAATTATTTAGAGAAAACCCATTTCCTCAAAACTTGCATCGCCAAACGATTTCTAGATCCTCCTTTGTAAACTGGTCTACCGAATGCCTTTGTCGCGACTAAAATGCATTAAAATAATGCATCAGATGACCTCTTTTTTTTTATGAAAATGGAGTTGGAGATGTTTTAGACCAAAATGAGAAATGGGTTGCCCTTAGAATTGCAAATTTTGGAAATTTTCTGGAACACCAATTTTGACCCAGTCGTAGTCAGGAAGCAATTAAATGACCCATCAAAACTCAGCACATGAGGATGAATTTGAGAGAAGTTTATCTATTAACCCTCTATGTGTTTGATATGAAGATAGCTAAATTATGTGTTCTCAACAATGTTCAATGCAAATGGGATTATGCTTGAACTTGGTAGAATATGAAATACCCATCACTCATATACCTAAGAACTATCCACTTTCATAGGTCTATAATTAGTTGATTGGCATGAGTTTATCATACATGCAGGCCTACAATTAGGATTATCCTTCTAAGTCCTATGGAGCTCAAAGTGTAGAAGGATTTCATAGCCTTGTTCATTGGCTTTTATTGTCTTCAACCTGTTGATAGTGTAGATTCCTTATCCTAAATATTGAATCCCCTAGTTTAGGCATTGTGTTTCTCCTTAGGGTTGAAGGTTGCAAGAAAAAGAACCAACAGACAGGACTCACGGAAAGAGTCAACTAGTTTGCTGATTTGTAATTTTGGGCTAGACTGATCCAAGGACCTACATAATTTGAAGGAGATTGTTCTAATGTTTCTGATTTTGAAGTCTAGTGCTCCTTTGGTGGAGAGAACCTTAATTACAAAGACCTTGGAAGAATATTTTGTTGCTTGAAGATCCTTTTCCCTCTTTTAAAGAGGTGGTGACCTCTACACAAGTTTTTGCATCATTAGAAGAGTTGGTTGCAATAGTTCTCAGGTATTTTTCTATTGTAATATTCCTATATGAAGGTTTTCAACAAAAATTTATAGTCAATATTGTCCCTTATTCAGTATTTCAAGATACTAGTAGAAAGGGAAATGAGAAAGTAGGATATTCTAAAAAGGATATTGAGAAGAAATTAGTTGTAGAGGGAATACATTTTATTTGAAAATATGCATTGTTGTCCTAGTTCTCCCTCTTCAAGTTGTAATATCATGCCTAGAACACAACCATTTTCTCAAATGAAAGTGTTCACTAGTGAGAGATATGACCCTCTGGATTTTAGTAAAATCCAAGGTTACCCACATTCTATCCCAAGAAGAATAAATGAATGTTTGCATAAGTTTAGAGGAGGTTTTGAAGAATCAACATCACAACATGTACAAGGTTTTCTTGATGTAATGGAAGACTATCAAATAGTAGAAGAAGATGTTATTGTGAAGTTTTTTGTAATAAATTTAGAAGTTAATGTTGAATATTGGTTTTCTAGTTTACCAATGCATTCCATATGTTCATGGAAAGATCTTGAGAAACTATTCATGGATGAGTTTGGCGAAGAGAATGATGAATGCTTGTTTGAAGAAAGAAATCTGCATACCCAAGAAGAATATGAAGAGAAATCTGAAAATTAGGTTGAACTTATGTCATCTATGGATACATTGTGTGATATAGAAATATCGAAGGATGAATCCATCTATGATTTTCATGATAGATTCATGAAATTTTTGCTTGATATACTAGAATCAGATAGGCTTGATGAATCATTTTGTATTGATTTGTTCTGTGAGAATTGTGAGCCAAGTTTGAGCAATATGCCAACTCACTTGAAGCCCCCTAATCTTAAATGTATACACCAATGGATTTCAATGATTGAAGAAATGATGGATAAGTATGGAAGTAATCTCCTAACTCAATTATGTGATGGTACTTTTTCAAGACTTAGTCCAATGGATGCAAATGGTATAGCAAAAGACAATGATAATGCATTATGTAATGATAAGAGTTTTGTTTCTGAACAACCCATGGAGAAAATGTACTCTGATGAATATTGCAGCCATGATGGTCATGAAGAGATAGATGAAACATCTGAAGTTTCTTCTATTTGCTCTGAAAATACAGAAATAGAGAGCATATTTTCTATATTAGATGAAGGTTGCAATGATGCAAATGATACTGAGAGTATTTTATTTTCTATGGATTTTGAATATACAGTTGAAGATCATGATTCCGGTTTCATGTTTTCATGATGAGACAAAGGATCTTGCATATTGAAGAATATTTTTGGAGAGCATTAGTGTATCGATGGAGATGACAAGGAGTGCAATGAATTTCAATTGGAAGGATCAACCACAAGAAAATATAATGAAGAAATACATGATGGTTTACAGATTAACAGTGATGAATGTGACCCTGCTAATTATTGTAGAAGTGTGAACAAAGAAAAGGGTATGCATGCAAGAGATTGATTGAATGAATCAACTCAAGTAGTTATTGTGTAGAGCATGCATATGTTGATAATGATGAACAAGGAACTCTTTTGTTTGATGCTTTACCTTCTTCTACTTTTTTTGTTGACTTTGAAGTTATCCTTGAATGTTTGCATGAGGTTAGCATTGATATAGTTGTATGTGACAATGGAAATGTAGAGATAAACATTGGTACAACTAATGAAGCTATTTATGATGATTTTTCACTTGAAGAATGTGATTGTGTCAATTACATGGATGCATATGTAGACCTTTTTTCTAGATATGCAATTCACAGTTTTCCTCAAGAGTAGTATGTTTTAGATTTTCATGTTGATGCAGTAGGAGGTAATACTAAGTATGATACTCCTAGCAACAATGTTTGTGCTTTGAATACTTACTATGAGGAATCTATTGCAGAGGTAAATTCTAAATCATCAAGGTGTACATTTGAGGTTTTCTTCTGTGACAATATGAAAGATGTTGATAACCTTGTTTTTGAACCTGAGTTGGAAGACATTGCTTATGTATGAGATGCTGACATTTTTTTTGAGTGCTATGATTTAAGTGTGGAAAATGGACATGCGAATGCTGATAAGTCTTATTTTTTGAACCTTGAGGCATGTAATAATGTGACTAATTTTTGTTATTGGGATGATAATACACTTAAAAGTGGTGCAAATCATTTGAAGAAGTTTCAAATGTGTGAGCACACTTTACTTGACACACAAAAGGATTTTTATGAAATAAATTGCACAATATAAGAATGTGGATATGAAATATGCTTCAAATACTTGATAATAACTTAGAATAAAAAGCCACTTTGAGGGGGAAAACCTCCAAATATATCTAATGAGAACACTCTTCACAAATTGATGATGAAATAAGACTCACAACCTCCTATATATACCTATTTATGCCTAGGATATCACCTAGGCCGACTTAGACACCCCTATATAAGACCTAGGCCAACCCAACCAACTAAATAATAATATAATAATGATAACGTTACTTAATTAGGAGTTAATATAGCCACAGGCTGACTATTCATAACCCAATGTACACCAAT
>VDFB02383039.1:0-29365 GCA_007258455.2 Sequoia sempervirens | reverse complement strand
AAAATGTGGTCTCTCAAGGACCTAGAATATCAATCATACCATCTACTACACTCACTCAAACAACATCTCAACAACCACCTCAACAAAATCTCATCACACCATCTCACACAATTCCAAAGCCTCCACCTCCACCTCCAAACCCAAACATGGCAAATAAATATAGCATGACACTACAGCAGCTCAACAAGCCTATCAAAAGGCACTTCAACAATTCCAAAATCAACAAGCTGCACAAGCCACACAACAAGCTACCCAAGCACAAGCCCAAGCTTTATTACAACAACAAAAATCCGCACCCAGGCCGCACAAGTTGCTCAACAAGCTCAAGCTCAGGAACAAGCTCAATATCAAGCAAAACAAGCTCAAGCACAAGCACAATACAAAGCACAACAAGTGGCTCAACAAAAAGAATATCAGTAAGCTTTACAACAATATCAAGTGCAACAAGAAGCAACTCAGCTACTAGCCCAACAGTAAGCGTTGTTGGCACAACAACAACAGCAGGCATTCCAACAAGCATTGGTCACACAACAAAACTTGCAATTGCCTCCCACAAACACACAAAGCAATCCACCCATCACTCAAACGATCAAACCACCCCAAAACACATTCATCCCACCACCTGATCCAAAAAATGATGTGTTTGCACAAATCAAATTGCTCTCACAACAAGTGCTAGACCTCCAATCAAGGAAGACAACAAAAACACCAAGGAATTTGTGCCCTTATCCATTTGACAGAAGCATTGCAATCGTGCCATTCCCACAAGGATTTGAAATCCCCAAATTTGACAAATATCGTGGGATGAGTAATCCTAAAGATCACATCAGGGAATTCTAGGTACATTGCATGGAAGTTGCATACGATGATTCTTATCTAATGTGACTTTTCCCTTGAAGTTTGGATGGCCCAACAATGGAATGGTTCTCTCACCTTCCTCTCAGAATTAAAAATTTCCAAGAAATTGTGGACTTATTCATACATAAATACTCATTCAACATAAGCATGGATGTAAGTCTAGAAGAGTTGTCCACTTTAAAACAAGCCAAGGGGGAGACATTTGCATCCTTGTTACAATGATGGCAATCCAAGGCCAATAGAAGAAAGTGGACCATGCTAGAAGAACAACAAATCTGTACTATAATCACCAATCTTGAAGGGACCTTGTCCTTCCATCTGAAAATGCAATGCATCACCACATATGACCAGTTGATTCCCAAGGTGCTCAACATTGAAAGAGCCCTTATTGCACAAGGGGATACACCTACATATTAGGACAACCGTCCATCCACCAGTTACAATGAAAAACCTTGAACATGGGCAAAGAACAAGAATATCACTAACAATGGTGTCATTGATGCCAAAGTTATAATCAGTGCCCCAAGGAAAAACACACAATCCTATCAACAACTACAATTCAATAACCAAAACAATACACAAGCCAACACAGTATCTCAACAACACAACAATCGGGTGGTCAATAATCTAAACAATCAATGGGGACCACCCTCGTGGAACAAGTATCTCCCCAAACAAAAATACACACCCCTTGGGGAATCAATTGAATTTGTCATGAAAAAACTAGTACAAGAGAATCTCATTAAAATCCTCGTTTACGAGAATTATCAAGAACCCCAAGTGAAACCACCCATGGTATAACAAAAATAACCTTTGTGACTTTCATAAAATCAAGGGACACACAACAACCAATTGCATGAGACTAAAAAATTTGATCCAAGACCTTATCGATGATATAACCATAAACGTTGAATAACCTACAAGAAATCAGGACCTAAATATATACATGAATCTGATGCTAGACCACAATAAGGGGAACAATAATGGAAAGGAAAAGTATAACAATGTAAACCATGTTTACGATCATGTTGTTGCACCCTTAGATGAATGGGTCACTGTTGTCAATTTCAAGGGAGCTAGAGTCGACTGTGGAGTCACCACACCATGTGGAAGAGTTACCATTCTTGGACCATCACAACCACCCAAGGCATCCACCTCTAATCTGAATTCCATTCCCAATGGTTATAATGTCTTGGACCAACTAAAAAGAACCCCTGCTCAGATCTCCATCATGGAGTTGTTGAAAATATCACTTGCACATAGGAAAATCCTAGAAGAAACATTAGCCACATCCTCCATCCCAATGGATCTTGATGCAAATCAGTTCCAAGCTATGGTTGGACACATCACCACACCACATGTCCTAACATTTTCTAATCAGGACTTCCCAATGCAACCATCTCACTACTGCGCACTCCACCTTGAAGTCCTAGTACATAAGAATAAATTCAAGAGTCTTGGTGGATGGAGGTGCAGGTCTAAATATCTGTACCCTCAAGCTGATAAAGAATTTTGGATTCTCCAAGAATTTCATTGAAAAGGGTAAAGGTATAACAATTAGGGCATATGATGATCAAGAAAGAGTGTCTCAAGGCACTATTCAACTCCCTATTCAAGTAGGGCCAACAATCATGGAAACTACATGCCAAGTATTTGAACTTGAATTACCATATAATATCCTCCTAGGACACCCATGGATCCATGGGATGCAAGTCGTGGCATCCACCTTCCATCAATGTGTCAAGTTTCCTTATCAAAATCAAGAGGTCATATTTCATGGTGATCTCGAGCCATTTTATTATTGCAAGAATCTGGAAGCCAAGTACTACAAGATCCCTCAAGTCCCAAAGAATGATGAAGAGCCCACAACTCTGTATGTAAACCCATCTATCCTAGCCTCCACTTCTGAGACATACACCCGCCATTCTTAACATCTCTGATATTAAATTCATTATCCAAGACAATGGGTGTGGGGACTACAAAATGAAAGAGTGCTTTTGTAATAGGAGAGTTACCTCAATCTCCTAGATCTCATGGGAAACTGTATCCAATTGACACACCAACTCAAACCTTCAACGCAGACTCCTCTAGATTCAAAAGGTGGGGGGACCTAAGTCAGGAAGTGGCAGATGAAAGGGATATATCAAGTATACTATATCAAGATGAAATGCCCGTACCTAATCTTCCCACGGAAAATGACAACAAAGGACTGCATTTAATGCAAGGATGAGGTTATAATAAAAATGAAAAGCTTGGGAAAAATGATAATGGCCTTCTAGAACCTTTTATTCTTGAGAAGCATATGAATAATCTTGGCCTTGGATTACCCCTCCGAAGATAACCATACGTGGCTGAGGTGTCCCGGTTAAAAAGGTCAAAGCTCCCCCTCAATTACTAGTGTCCATAGGTTTACCTTTAGACAATTATACCTTCGATATAACTGATGTATGTGACGAAGACCCCATCATTTACCTACCCATGTTATTCGAGGATTCCTCTTCTTTCATGATCAAAATCCTATCCTTTGAGCCAAATAGCCAGACCAATGATCTAAGACTTGTCTATCCCCAACTTATCGACTATGACCAATGAGGACCACAAATATTGGACTCATTTGAAAATGATGAGGCTCTCTTAGAATTCATGGGATTGCAGGATGTTATACCATATGGATATCATAAGTTAGGATTCGACATTGAGCTGGACACACATGCCTGCTATGGGCAAATGATTGAATCCATCAATCGCAAAAGTGAAAATTTAAGAATAATATCTAGGTCCTTAAGTGAAAACCACATTGTGGCACTTTTTGACCCAAAAATAGTAAAAACAAAGGACACATCCAATGGTGAAAACCTCTCCAAGGAACCAAAGGATGAGGGATTCAATCTTCCCCTTAGTGCTATTCATCAAGAGAAGTCAACGTCTTAGTAGAGAAGTGCAATTTGGTCAACCTAGGAACAAAAGAAACACCACACATAACCTTCTATGCAGAATCACTTTTGATAGAAGAACAGGAACTCCTAGCTACATTTCTAAGGGAAAGAAAGGTAAACTTTGCATGGACATATGCCAATATGCCTGGTCTGGATCTAGAAATTATGGTTCACCATCTAGTTGTTTATCCATAAGCAAAACTAGTAAGGCAAAAATTGAGAAAGATGCATCCACAAATAGCATTATTGGTCAAACTAGAATTAGAGAAGCTCCTTAATGTTGGCTTCATACGGCCAATTGATTATCCAGAGTGGGTTTCAAATCTTGTACATGTCTCTAAACCCACTGGGGGCATCTACATCTGCACAGACCTTAGAGACCTTAACAAAGCATGTCCCAAGGATGATTTCCCTCTCCCAAACATAGATATGATCATGGATATGATAGCAAGGCATGAAATTCTATCACTAGTGGACAGATTCTCAGGGTACAATCAAATCATGATAGCTAAAGATGACCAACACAAGATGGCTTTCACTTTCCCATGGGGGACCTACTACTGGAACATGATGTCATTTGGTTTGAAAAATGCAAAGGCTACTTATCAAATAGCTATGATGCTAATCTTCCATGACATGATTCACAAGACTATGGAAGACTATGTAGATGACATATTGGCCAAATCTAGGAAGTGCTAGGATCACATAGCAGCACTAAGTTCCATCTTTAATAGACTGGAAGAGTACAAGGTCAGGTTCAACCCAAAGAAGTGTGTCTTTGGTGTACAATCAGGAAAACTACTAGGGTATATCACTTCTATGAGGGGAATTGAGATGGATCTTTCCAAAGTCGAAGCAATTCTTGAAATGGAAGCACCAAGAACATTAAAGTAGTTAAGATGTTTACAAGGAAGACTCCAATCCATCCGTCAGTTCATAACGCAATTAGCAAATAAGGCTATCCCATATTCTCATCTACTCCACAAGGGGGTAGCATACAAGTGGGATGAGAAATGTGATCAGGCGTTCAATAAAATCAAGAAGTATTTTTTAACACCACAAGTCCTTATGCCACTGATTCCAAACAAACCATTAATACTCTACATATCAGCAACAACAACAACTCTTGGTGCCCTTTTAGGTCAACATTAAAACGGGAAGGAAAGAGTTATTTACTACATCAATAGAACTATGGTGGGACATGAGTTGAATTACACATTCATCAAAAAGGCTTTCCTAGCAATAATGTTCATTGCACAAAAATTCAAGCACTATATGTTGGTCCATGATATTAAACTCGTTGCCAAAATAGACCCTCTCAAGTATCTTCTTTCAAAGGAAACACTAACAGGATGGATGGATAAGTGGGTTATGATCCTCACAAAATATGATATTGAGTATGTAAAACTGAAAGCCATCAAAGGACAAGTGATTGTAGACCAATTGGTAGAAGCACCTATATATTCAGAAAACCCATTGGTATCAAAATTTCTCGATGAGTCAATCTTTAATCTCAACATAGAATATCATTGGAAAGTATATTTTGATGGGTCCTACACACAACATGGGTTGGGAGATGGAATCTTTTTCATCACACCACAAGGAGATTGCATACTGAAGTCATATAAGTTGTCTTTTCCTTGCACAAACAACATTGCAGAGTATGAGGCTCTTGTCATAGGACTCAGAATTATAGTACAATGGCAGATTATGGCACTTAAGGTCTATGGGGACTCAGCTAATTATCAATTAGGTTAATGATGAATACCAAACAAAGGACAACAAATTGACTCCATACAAGAAACTGGTGGAAAGCCTCAAAGAATTCTTCATTGACATAACGTTTGAACAAATACCAAGGGAAAAAGATAGAGTAGTGGAAGCTTTGAAAACAATAGGATCACTACTGGATATCCCACGCAATGTCCCTAAGCATGAATTTCTTGTAGAGCCACTTCTTGTACCAACATTCGAGGTAATAGAGTTTGAATTTGTATGTGAAATCATTGGTCCCAATGATCCCTGGTATCATGACATATACACCTACCTGAGAATAGGAGTCCTCCCTATTGATATCACCCCAAACCTTAAAAGAACATTTGTCAAGAAGTCATCCTGCTTTGTTATCTTAGGTGACACCTTGTACCCTAGGAGTATTGAAGGAACCCTTTTACGATGCCTAAAGGTTGAGGAAGCTCTGAATGCTTTAATTGAGGTACACAATGGAATTTGTTGTTCACATTCGAGTGGTATGACTTTGGTCAAGAAACTGCTGAGGATTGGGTATTACTGTCCTACAATGGAGAGGGAAGCTCATGATTATGTCTGAAGATGTTTGCAATTTCAATAACATGGGGACCTCATCCATGCACTAGCTTAGGAGCTCCACCCAATCATAACACCTTGGCCCTTTTCATAGTGGGGGCTCAATCTCTTTGGTAGAATCACCCCCACCTCATCCAGTGGACATAAATTTATTATCACCACCACTGAGTATTTCACAAAGTGGGTAGAGGCCATTCCCATAACCTATATCACAGGAAAGCAGATTTCCAAGTTCATCTTGAACTACCTTATTTTCCACTATGGTGTCCCTCAAGCCATTATCTTAGATAAGGGGATGCTTTTCAAAAAATAGGATGTTTGAGACCTATGCCAAAAGTTCAATATCCAACATCACTTGTCTACCTCATACTACCCCTAGGGTAATGGTCAAGCTAAGGCTTCTAATAAGACCATCTTGAAAATCCTAAAGAAGATAGTCAATGAAGTTGGTCGTGACTGGCACTTACAATTAAATCTTGCCCTTTGGGCTTACTGAACAAGCATCCACACACCTATAGGTGCAACCCCTTTCTCCCTAGTATATGGATTAGAAGCCATCCTTCCTATTGATATTGAGCTCCCATCCTTGAGAATATCATTACAAAATCTCATCACTGAAGACGAATATTAGGTGTCACGGTTGAACGAGTTGTAACTATTGGATGAGAGGCGCATGGATGCCTTAAACCATTTGCAAGTTTACTAGAACTGTCTCAAGTGAAGCTACAATAAGAATATTAGGACTCAGACCTTTCAAGTCAGAGAGCTAGTATTGAAGGAGAATCAGAAAAATGTACCAAGTCTAGATATCAAGGGAAATTTTGAACCTAATTAGTTGGGACCCTTCATCATCATAGCAAGCTACAAATCAGGAGCATATCAACTATCTACACCTGAAGGGGAGCCTTTGCAAGAGCCTATCCATAGATCCCATCTCAAAAAAAATTATGCCTAAGCTTGCAAGGTATAAATTAAAAAATATAAAAATATCAAAAAAACATAAAAATCCAAAAAAATTAGAAAAAGGATTGAAAATAGTAAAGAGAAAAAAATTGTCCTCTAGTGAAAACCACTTCGGTGGCGTTTGAGGCAAGTACCTTGGTGAAAACCTGGAAAACAGGTGCATCATGTAAATAAGCACTTTCCATCCACCATGATCTCTATGGCTTGTTCTGCATCATTCATCCATCACATTCTATTAAATCGTTCCATCACCCATCCACTTCCACATCATAGCTTGATCCTATGTTTGTATCATGATCCCTCCTAGTACTACTTGACACATTCCTAAGGTCAGTTTGTCCTGCCTATATCAAAACAGTCTATTACATCACACTAGGGGCATGTTCTTATTCCTACATTGGATTGAATTTGTGCATATTCTTGAAATCTTCCTTAAAATCAAAAAAATCCAAAAACATTCAGAAAATCCAAAAAAATTCATAAAATCAGAAAACCCAAAAACATTCAAAACATGTCAAAAAACCAAAAATAGGTCAAAAAGTCAGAAAAAATCAAAAATAGGGCAATCTTGTCAAACTACGGGTCTCTGAGCTCTGAATGTAGGCAAGGCCATCATCAATGTGCCCCCAAGACACATTAGGTAGGTCTTTTAAGCATCTGTCACAATAAACTGGCAAACCATTTGTTCATTTCTCATCAATAAATGATTTTGTGGCAGTCGAACTATGTGGTCTCTACGTGTATAACATAGGCAAGGCTAATCTTTGATCAACCCCCGAGGCCTCTAGGATAGGTCTTTAGTTTAGGTTCTTGGTCAAAATCTTAGAAAACATCAAAACATTAAAAAATTTGAAAATCAAAACATTTGTAAAACATCTCAAAAATACCAAAAACAACCTGAAAACATCTCAAAACCCAAAAACATTGAAAAAACCCAAAATCCATCCATCCCACTTCATGATCACCTGAAATAAACATCCACTCATAATAAATCATCGTCATCCTCAACCTTTGGTATGACAATCAGAAACAAGTCTAGCAAGTCAAAAGTGAAAACTCAAATGTCAAAGGTCTCAAGTCTAGGTCAATAGTTAAACAAGTTAGTCAACCCTTGGTATCAATAGCCCATCATCCAGTTAATACCAAAACCATCTAATATCATTTCCTAAGATGCATCCTTCCTACAATGGACATCAACATCAGGCTAGAGGTATGAAGAACATTAGCTTGTTTGTTTACTTGATCTTTGTCTTGTCGATTTTTCTTTTCACACTCATTCCAATGACCTCTCAATGATGTCTAATCAAAATGATTTAGAGAGAGAGGAATGGGGCATTGATCATTATCTTTATATTTGTTGTGCTTGTTGGATAGTCTTGTAATATAACCTTGGTCATGCTTACTTTGTTTTGGTCTATAGGGAGGGTGTTTTGAATATCTTGTTGACCACATGGGAAGGTTTTTCCTTTCTATGTTTTGGTCTGAGGTGTTTGAAATATCTAAATTGCATTCTAAATAAGGTTTTGTATGCCAGGTGTGAATAGGAGTACCCCTATCTAATTGTCAATTCAAAGTCCATCACACTAGGTGCAACACCAACCTGGTTATTTATACCTTGATGCACCATGCTTATGTGTGTTATCAAAGATAAGGTAACTAAGCTCTTTATATCCCCAATCCTTGATAAGTGAAACATTATCAATCTCTCGTCATTATTTCTAATAAAGCCTCGATAGATCATGGACTTGTTGGATCCTCTTTTTATCATTTCATTTCTTCTCTTTTCTCTCCATGCTAACATGGTACCATGACAATCAACCAAACATCACTAATGCATCCATCCTACATACACAAACCATTAGCATACTACATATCATTCATAATAGGAAACATTGATCATTTCATATGCATTGCATTTCCATCATTGCACCATAATATAGATTGGTTATTCTAAGCATGTCATAAACTATACATTGGCATCCATTGCATAATCATATAGGCATCATCACATCATCCATACATGCATCATCATATTACACATAGAAAAGATACTGAAAAAGAAAAAGAGCATATCATAACATTCCATACATCTCATAATCATAACGTATCACATCATCCATTTTGCATTATCATTTGGGGAATAATATAGATATGTTAGTCTAAGCATCTTAGAATCATTTGCATCCATACATCCATACTGCAAACATCATCACCATAAAAGTGCATAGAAATAATACATAAAAGAAATGCATCCATAACATCCATGAACATCTGCATAATCCTCCATCACATAAAATAAAGGTTATACATCATATCACATCATATAGAATCACATTTCATATACATAGAACATCAAATGCATTCATCTATATGGCATAAATAAAGTGAACACATCATAAATTGGTCAAACCTATATCATATATATATCAAAAAATCATCACTCTCATGGTACAAAATCTAACTCAAGTGTGTATATCAATCAAGATACAATGCCCACAGGGCTATCAAAAACAGAGCCTATGATTCTATCTCTAAAAGAATCAAACATTGATCAAAGACTATATGAGGTTGCTAGCCCTGATGGCTACTCCCCTCACCCGGATGCCTCTTTGGTTGATCATCTACCTACCAAAATCCTGTCTACTGGGAGTAATCTAGTTGTTGAAGTGCCGCAAATACAGCCTAACGATAATGGAATCTATAATACTTGACCTCTCGGACAACATCATGGTATATCCACATTGGTATGGTCCTCCCCTGGGATGTGGTGGCCATACTCTTTAATTTTTGTCTGCGGCCGACCTCTTGAGCTAACTGCAGCTCTGTAGCTTGTCTCTATTGATGCTCGTGGTCCCTCTCAGTAGTAAGGGTTTGGACCTACTACCTATCCTGATCTCTCTCTGTCATAATAGCCTGTAGTTGCACCTATAATCCCTATACTTGTCCCTGCAATTGTTGTATCTGGACATCCTTTGGATCCTTGGGCTACTGTGGCTAATGTGGTTGATGTGGGTGTTGATCCAGTTGTTGATTTGGCTACTATGGGGGCTTCCCATCTTAGGGCGGTGCTCCGGGAACCTATCCTGCATGTGCTCTCTGAGCACTCCTTCCCTAAGGTCTCCCCCATGGAGGTTCTACTCCTGGATCTATCAGTCGAAGTAGAGGTGTAAACCAATCATCATATGCATGTGTCATGCCTAGATCCACCAACCCTTGATCATAGGCCTATGACCTAGCAACCAACTATCAAAAGCAATTAATTGCATCAGATGCTAGAATCGTATGTCCCCATGAAGTCTCTCACAATGATCTAGAAAAGATGGCAGTATATTGATCATTTGGACGATCTTGTACCTCCCCAAACTGTCGGGCCACCTTGTCTAGAAGATAGTTCTCTATAATGGTATGCTCTCGCCACTACATCAATTGGGTTTTTCAAGCATAAAAAATTTATTGTATGCCATCAAACCATGTAGGTATCTATAACCAGGGATGCCAAAAAAACACTATCATCTCATCTAGGATGCGATGCTAGTAGGGTAGACCAAGTTGTCTAGTGTGTCTCAAAGTAATCCCACCACTATTTCTCCAAACTGTTGGATCATCAGGCTCTATATCAATCAATGTGGTGATCGTTCGAAGCACAAAAATATGCTCCTGGGCACAAATGTGTAGTAGTGTCACTCTAATGCCAATCGCCTGACCATCGCAATATGGAAAATCAAGTAAATTAAGGTACAATGAGGTCAACATCATTGGTCCCTAGGCAAACAGGGTCCTCCATCTCAGAATCCTCTCCCAGGCCAAAGCCCCATCTCAGACTAAGGAATCTGCCTCATTAGTTTGGAGCTACTAACCCGCATATAATAGCAGCAATAATCAACCTGAAAGTCGGCACCCAACCTCTATAATACTCCAGGTCAATCCGGCCCTCAGCAAATACAAGGTCCTCTACCTCCATGACATCGTGACATGCATTAAAGCTGACATCTATTTCATAGATCACATGATCACCATGTATTAGCAACTGCAAGATCTGCTATACATCCTCTAATGTCATGGTTGCCTCACTAGTCGAAAGGTGAAAAGATGAGGTATCGCTATGCCATCTCTTGCACAACGCAGTCATCATCACTAAGTGAGTTTCAAACGATGAGCACATAGGCTACACACTAAAGAATGATCTCCCCCAAGTGCTCCTGTCATACCTTAGATAAATCACCCAATCTGCGCAAGACTGAGCGTTGATGCTCGCACGAGAGCACAAGCTGGATAATCTCCTACACCCATGAAGCCACAATGTCAAAATTCATAAAAAAGATCTAACCCCGTTTGGAGTTTTTGACCCCAAAACAACAAATGTGTCACAGTTTGCAAAAGCGTCGCCATTTGTAAAACTCCAAACAGTGACACTGGACTCTTTGAAAACGCTAAATCGACCCTAGCGTCACCATTTATACATGTATTTCCCTTTGACTAGAAAACTCTAATTCTAAATCGAGTAAAGCATCGCCATTTGCACTGGCGTCGCTATTTGAAAATTTGAACCCTAAACCCAAATCACGAACTGTGTTGCCATTTACACTAGTGACATTGTTTAAGCTATCAACATCATCGATTTGTAGTTGGTGCGTTGCTATATAGTGATGCTGGGGACTTTGACTCTTTCAAGTGTAATAAATGCACTAAAAAATCAAATTTCAAAGTCGGGTTTGGGTCACATACCGGTGGTCCTACGCCTAGAAGTCTCTGGTACACACAGACTCACTCAAAAATGTGTCGAGGAAGCACTCATTGCGCCATTCTGTAGGAGGGTCAAAGCTTAAAAGAATAGAACTTTCAAAAGTGTGAATGCAAAAATGAATGGAAAGTGACCCCTCCAAGCCTATTTAAGCATGAAAATTAGGTTTTTTTGCCCCAATTTAGCCGTCAATCTAGGGTTTTGCACCCCTTACACCTTTTTTGCCCAACCGAAGCTCATTTCATGTCCTTTTTCACGTTTTGGCATATTTTCAACATCTTGGAGCCTTTTTGGACCCGTCGGGCAGCTTGTCATCTTTTTTCAAGAAATCACCTAAAAATCCAAATTTTTGTTCGATCTCTTAAGGGGGCAGTATACTAGCGTAATTCTTCTTGCTGGGGCAGCAATGGGGCATCCGAAAAAATTAGATTTTTTTTGAATTTTTGATCTCGCTGGTGTTATTCTTTGAACAAACACAACAAGTACGTTGCTTCAAAGAGGGGTAAAATGTAGACACTCAAAATATCTTGATTGATATCATACACTCGATCCTGATTAACTAACACCGATTCTTCCTTAATCATTTCTACACTAACCAATTAATTGAATAATCTTTATTTAATTAATTAAATTCATTAAAATTCCTCCTTAATCAGATAATGAACTTTATCAAATATTTCATCATTAAATCCTAATGTTCCTCCTTTAATTAAATAAATCAATTTTATTTAATTAAATTCCTAATGTTCTTCCTTTAATTAAATAAATCAATTTTATTTAATTAAAATCCTCATGTTCTTCCTTTAATTAAATAAATCAATTTTATTTATTTAAAATCTTAATGTTCTTCCTTTAATACTAATATCCTAATATCCTCTCATTTGATTTAAATAAACTCAAATATCTAAATCAAATGTCACGAATCAACTAATTTCATCTAAGTTAATTAATCCTAAATTAATTAACTCCTAACACTGATCCTCCATTCCTCTAGCTTTTGCAAGTTGCACATATAAATCAATTTATTTGATTTACTAATTATCTTATTTTCATTCAAAAAATGGCATATTCTTTGAATATTCCACCCAGTTGACTTTTCCCTCCCAAAGGACTTTTGTCCTCCACCTTTGCATTGAAGGCTCTTACATGTCCTCTCCTTAAGCCACCTTGGCATTCATTCCTCTTACACCTCCTCTTACACAAGCCACCTCTTGAAATTCAAATCTCGCCTACATGCATTAAACATGCACATTGTTCAAAATGTGCTCCACTCTCCTTCATTAGCATGTTAACAAGTGACACAATGCCATTGATCCATTTTTAATCCCACATCCATCCTATTCTTCAACCTTCAATCATTCTTCCTTATAAATAGAGGCCTTCTCTATTGATTTGGGATCTAAAATTTTATACAAGTTCATCCACTATCATCCACAATTTTATGCAAGATTATTATTCATCCAAGTTAGCATAGAATTCATCATTCATAGCTAGGTTATTGGAATTTTGCATCAAGAAGCACAACATTTCATCCAAGAGCTTATCAAGGGATTGGGAAAAGAGCTTCTTTCCACATCAAAGAAGCACCAATCCCCCTATGGGATGCTGCTTTGAGCATTTAGAATAGAATTTCATTAGTAGTTTATTTGATTACTTTACTTTGTTTTCATGTTCTTGTGTTTGAATGAATTTCATAGGGAATGCTTGATTTCTACTTGTTTATTGACTAATGATCACTTGTTTGTTCATGTTTGAGCAGGTCTAGGAAGAGCATTCACACTTGGTCATCTGAGCCATTTGGTGCTCACCAAATGCTCATTTTGGGGAAAAAAGAATGTGGCATATTTTTTATGTCACATCTTGGTACTCCCACCCTTAATGTTTCTCAATTTGACATGTAATTATTATGAAGGATGGATTCATATATCTTTTAGTGAGCCTTCTTAAGTAGACTTTCCATGTTGGACATGTGGGGCATTAATTTAAAGTTGAAATCAAGGGCTAGGGTTGTTTTACATATATGCACATCCTAGTGTCTAGATAAGTCCAATAAGATGAGGTGAAATATGCTTGATCAATGGATAATATTTTCTTCAAAATATAATGTGGAAGAATATATAAGCAAGTGAGAATGGTTGGAGGAGATAAGTGAAGGGTGGAGATTGAGAGATGAAATGGAGGGTCATGATTCCTCCAAGTTGCATGCTCACACATATGTAAGCAAGGAGTAGGGACAAGTGGTTTGAGGAGACATGTGTGAAGATGGAGGGTTTAGATCTACTCATTGGTTTTGAAATGGTAGGTGAAAATTAAAGGATAATGCCTTTTTTCTTTAGTGGTATGAAGTGGAATTTTAAATTATAAAAAAAATTAAAAGATGATTAATTAGTCTAATTAATTATATAATAGGGTAAACCCACAATAGTGAGTCCCAAACTTAGGACATTAGATTTTATAATTCAGATTAAGGTGAAAAGTAGAAAAAACCTTCATTCAAAGGTATTTGTTTGAATGAAGGTACCTTCATTCGATAGTGAGTTGAAAACACCTTTGTTCGAAGGTGGGCCTTTGTTTGAAGATTGAAATGTAAAAAAACCTTTGGATGAAGGTCATTTCCCTAAAAGTAATTTATTTGAACGAATGTCTCTTTTATTCCTTTTAAGGAAATTAACATAAAAGAAATAGAAAGGGACCTTCAAACAAAGCTTCCTTTTTTATTTATGGAAACTACCTTCGTTTGAAGGTATTTCTCAAAAAAATCATGGAAATGACATACCTTTGTTTGAAGGTCCTTAAATACCTTCGAACAAGGTCCTCAAAGTGACCTTTCCATCTCAGGTCTAAGATTTTCCTCATAATTTTTTATTTCTAACTTTGGGTTGAACCAACAAATGGAATGAATATGACAAAATAATTTGTATGATCACTTGAAATAAACTTTCCAATGAGTATAATTTTGAATATATTTTGTTTGATTATCATATTTATTTTCTATTGTGTAGTGAACATAGGTTTTTAAAAATCCTCAAGGTCTTTGTTCCACACACATGGAAAAATAGTAAAATACATTAATAAATAAATAAAAATCCGCATACTTGTTTTTATTTAAAACAAAAAGTTAATTGGGATGCATAAAAAAAAGTTATGCATCAAAAAATAAAAAATAAAAATCATGCAATTTTTTTTATAAAACTATGTTTAAAAATTTGCAATTTATCATTTTACAAATAAAATTATATTTTATGGAAGTAACATCACAAATTATTTCATATTTTCTTTTTAAAATTTAGTTTAAAATGTTGATTTCAATGCCTACTTTGACCAAAAAGTGGGACATTATTGTGGGATAATCCAATGATATATTAAGGTTAATTAATTAAGTGGATTTAATTAATTAACATTAGGGTTATGATATTGCTATCAAGATTCAATGAGTTTGACTCGTTCTACTTATCAACATTAGGGTTGTGAAGGAGGATTGATTATGACATGAAATTGATTCATTTAGTCAAATTAATTTAATTAATTAGTTGTGGAGAATAGTTAGTTTGAAGATAATTAACAAAATTAATTAATTAATTATATAGTCAAGTTATTTTTTTTATTGGAGAATTAATTTTATGTGTTACTTATTTTTAAAATATTATGTTTATTATTAAATATGACATGTGAATGACTATCAAATTTAAAATAAATTATAAGAGTTTTTGTTAACACACTTGTATCATTACACTCAACCCCTTATTGTCATTGTAGAATGTCTCTCAATATTAATAATGATTTATTTAATTAATTTGTAAAAAAATGATGCACATAAATACAAGTGATTATGAGCTACACTTGAAAACACTATTTTAAAGGTTTGGAATGCAAATCTTTTATATATAATAAGAAAGAAATTATCCTTTAAGAATGTCTTACATATACATATATAAATATACACACACATTAATGTAAACTAATATTACCCATATATGTATATATATACATACACACATATTAATGTATAATAAACAACAATATTATATATAAAAATATATATAATAGTCTTAGAGTTATAAAAGTGCATCTTCAAAACAATATAAATAACCTAAAATAAAGTATAAATAGTAATATTGTTTTATATATATATATATATAAAGAGTATCAAAGTAATAAAAAAATAAATTAAATATTATTTTTATTCAAGTAAATATAATAAATTTTCAATAAATAAGATAATTAGTACGTTATATATAATTATTATTATTATTAAAAATACAATTATATATATTTATAAATTAATTAATTAATTATAAATAATTTGAAAGCAAAATAAAATAAATTTTAAATAACATTATAAAATATATTTTTAAAAATAAAATAGAATTATTTTTAAATAAAAATATAACAAACAATATAAATAAAATTAATTAATAATTAAATTAATAGTATATAAAAAATATAAAATAACTTCAAATTATATTTCTCCACAATTTATTAAAAAATATATTTATTTTCCGTTTTAAAACTAAAAAATAAATAAAATGTGAAGCAACCATTAGAAAACCTCTCCTTTTAGCATTTCACAACCTTGCTCAACCTCCTTGCATCCCATTGACTACACACTAAAAGTTTCGGTTTATTAATTAATTTACAGCAAGGAAATCTTCAAATTGCTTTACTAAGCATACGTTTGTTTTTGTTGTACTTGGCGCCCAAGGAAACTTTGGAACCTTCCTTTTTACTGTTTTTAAATTCCTTGACTCCCACCGTAAAATATCTTTTAAAATCTATGAATAATAGATAGCCTGTTCAGATTTTGCTTCTTCCTTTCTTGGCGTGCGGGTCTTGATTTGAATAAACGTCAAAATTTATGAAAAGCCCAATCAGCACATAGACTTATTTGATACCCCTGGTTTATCCGGGAATATACACAATGAAATTCAGATTGACCCGTTTCATAATGTATACATTGGATTGTCTGCAGAATACGGAATGTTCGAATTCAGAAGAAGTTGACCCACACAAAATTTCACAAGTCAAAAGATTGGGATACTACTACTCTTCGTTGCAGATAACAGGCAATTTCTTTGCAGAAACCTATGTAGTTTTAGGGCACAATAGTAAGCTCTGATATGGACTTTCAGAGTGTGTGAAGTTTAAGGTAAGAAAATTGACAAGAAATTATTGAATTCTTCCAAGCTTGAATCTGTCGTGACATGAAGAGGATTAATAACACGCTACGCAACCGCATTATCTAGCAATTCCGTGGTGAATTTGATGAACACTGCAAATATCATACGCGTTTTTTAGGGGTTTTTTCCTTGAATATTCTGAGTGTGTATGCTTTATATAGTAGGCTTATTTGGGCTACAGCCTGCAGAATTTGTTGGATGCTATTTTCATTAATCTTACAAATCAAACTGGGATTGTTGTGATTCATCTCGGAATTATTTCTCTGGTATGTTTTCATTCTTTTGGATTTAGTTTGAGTAGGTGAGTCTCATTGCTGCAAGACACTTCAGTTTGAGCTTGGCTGTGGAGGAATTCTTTGTTATCTAACTAGATCAGCCAAACGTGAGCTTGGTAAATCAGAAATTGGGTCTTGTAGAGGGCACGAGACATCACCCCTGCTTGTGCAGAGAAGCACTCTAGTCTCTAACTCAAGAGATTGCAGGCCGAATCACCACACCTTCACCAGGAGTAAAAGCCAGGTAGTATCTTAACTCACCCACAGATTGAGATTACAGCCACTAGCAGAATTAATCACCCCAGCCTTGGAAGAGTAAATGCCCAACAGTCTCTTAACCATAACTGCTAGCCACTGGCTGGTGGATTCACTCTAGAGTTGTGAGAAACTATCTCCAATAGTCTTAAACTTAGAGATTCTGCCTTAAAGCAAGAGGAAACTGAAACTCATCAGCCTTTGTGAAGAAGTTAAAGCCAAATGGTCTCAAAGACACAAACTTGAGATTACACTGACAGATAGTATAAATCACCTCAGCCTTGCCAAGTGTAAAAGCCTTATTGTCTCAAACTCAGAGACTAGACCTAATAGTGCCCTTGCAAAAAGCAAAAGCCCAATATTCTCAAGCTCAGATTACATGTAATAGCTGGAGGAATCAATCCAGCCTTATAAATAACGCAAGCCCAATAGTCTTATACTGGAATTATAGGTAATAGCTGGAGAAATCATCCTGGCTTTATCAAGATAGATCCAAGACTAAGAGCCTAAGTTACTGACATAGAGATTATACTCAATAGCAGGAGGAGTCACTTAACCATTTAAGAGTAAAGCCCAATAGTCTTTTAACTCACAGCTTACAACTACTAGCAGGAAGAATTGTCCTAACCTTTGAAAGACTGAAATTCCAATAGTCTAACTCAGATTAAAGCCTTTCAGCCTTGCAAAGACTAAGATCACAATAACCTCTTTTCTACATAGTAGGAAAAAGGAATTGTGTTTTGCTTTGGCAGAAGAAGAAGAGACCACTGCAACAAGCGGTAATCCGTCTGTAATTAAACTGATAGAATATGTCACTGATTAGATACAGTCCCTTAGACAGGACTAGGTCTTCTTCATCCAAGAGATATGATGTTTTCTTAAGTTTCAGAGGGGAGGACGTAAGAAGAACATTTGTAGATCACCTGTATACTTCCTTGGAAAATGCAGGGGTTAATGCTTTTCTAGATAGCCAAAAGTTGAATAGAGGGGACGAGATCAGTTCAACAATTCTGGAGGCAATCGACAACAGTGCCATCCTCATTCCTATTTTCTCCATGAACTTTGCAGAGTCCCATTGGTGCCTGGACGAGGTAGCCCACATGTGCAAATCAAATGGTGGAATTATACCCTTATTCTATTATGTCAAGCCAACAGATGTAAGAAATCCTGAGAGAGGTGTCTTTGCTGAGGCTTTTGAGAAGAAGAAACAAAGATACGCACCGGAAAGAATTAATGAGTGGAATAGCGCTCTCTTTAAAGTTTCCTCCTTCTCTGGATGGTCTACAGAAGACACAGCAGGGTATGTAAGCTAATTGCTTTTTTTTTTTGTGAAATTGTTAGTCATGTAATTATTAAAAGAAATGCATTAGGAGATTGTGTTCATGCTACTCTGAAGAATTATACGAAAGTTTGGTAAGATATAAATTCTTATGCAGAGAATATTCACCATTTGTATAAGCTAGCAATATCAAGGACCTTAGATTAAACCGTTGACTACAGGTGGAATCACTCCACTCTGTGAACCGTAAAGTCCCAAAAGTCTCACCTTTAGATGCCTTGAAAATGCATTTGCTTCACCCAGTTGGACCTGTGATCAATTAGTAAGATGAGTGTTATTTATGTGCAAGCAAATTGCTTGTTAGTTGTAAAATTAGAAAGAAATGCATCGAGAATTAACTTTAAGATACTTGATCATACTACTCTGTGAACCGTAGATTTATAATTTTATTACAGTAAGAATCACAGAGCAGTTCAATAAATAATAAATATGAATGATATATATTTGGGTAAAGCATTATTATGGATAGTCCCTTCTCAGAGGGCTTATATATTGGTGTGATTGATTATATAAGAGGAAGAAATATATTTTTCGTTGGCATTTTTCTTCATTCATACTGTTGTATGTTGTAAAGTTTCCAACATAGTATACTAATAGTGATGATGAAGAACAATGACAAGAAAGGATTACTTTCTTCCTCGTCGTCATTATATACATCAATCTTTCTCTTACAGTAGCTCTATACTTCTTTTCTAAAATCCGTTTCCACAAATAGAATAGTATCCAAATTTCTGACCCTTACAGTTTACGCACTTTTCTTCCTTCTGCTCGGAGCTGAATCCTCTTTCTTCATTGTTGTTTGGATGAATCTTCTTTCTTTATCGTTCTTTCTTCTCTCTTTTTCGTTCTTTAGTACTGTAACGCTAAATTTAACAATAATAATGGTCAAACTTTGAGAGAATTTGTCCAGTTTCTCCGAAATGCATAGTGAAGGTTTCCCTTACATGATTTTGAATCACAAATCCTAGAAATTCTCAGGTTAAACAACATTTTATTTATTAGTACTAATCTAAGAGATCTATTTGTTGTTACAGGACACATATAGTAATAATTATTACAAAAAAACCGGACAATATCTTATTTTGCAAATTCGTTTGCCTCTCAGATTTGAAGCAGAACTCGTCAAGCTTGTAGTCCAGGATGTTTTCAAGACATTAGAACAAAAGGCAACCCCAGTAGAAGAAGCTCCGCCCCAGCCCTTAGAAGAAGAACCCTCAGATGCAACACCCCAGGGAATCACAAATGAACCACTCAGAATTTCGAAGTCAATCTTCATCGATATGGCAGAACACGTGAATAAAGTTATAAAAATGCTCAATGCAGATTCTGATGAGAATGTGATCACTGTTGCCATCTGTGGAAATGGGGGTGTCGGAAAAACCTCGCTAGCAAAGGCCATACACAATCACATTTATCTCAAGTTTGATGCTACCTGCTTTGTATATGATGTGCGTCATAAAGCCCAAAATACAAATGGTGTAGCTAAGATGCAGCGCCAGATATTGAAAGACCTTGTCAAGTTCAAGGATAAAGTTAAAGATGAGGCTCACGGAAAGATGTTGATGAAGGGCCGTTTGAGGTCCATCAAGGCCCTTGTTATTCTGGAATATGTTGATGACTGGAAGCAGTTGGAGGCTCTACGAGGTGATTGGTTTGGACCAGGTAGCAGAGTGCTTGTAACAACGCTTGACCCCAACATACTAACGAATGAAAATGGAAGTTTTGTTTATGAATTGCATGGACTGTCTAAGGAACATGCCCTTGAGTTTTTCAGCTGGCATGCTTTCATGAGAGATAAACCCAAAGAATTATATAACGAATTGTCATGCAAAGCTGTGGATATTTGCAATAGGCTGCCATTGTCACTTGAAGTTTTGGGTGCCCATTTGTATAATAGAGATTTAAGCCATTGGAATCAAGCCATTCAAACACTAGAATGTTCAAGTTACCATGACAAGTACGCCATTCTTAGACTTTGTTATGATGGTCTCAAATCTGAACAAAAGGAGATGTTTTTAGACATGGCTTGTTTATTCATAGGAAGAAAGAGGGAAAGTGTGATTAGCTTTTGGGAAGCCAGTCATTTGCGTCCTAATGTAGGCCTAATAAAAGTGAAGCTGAAATCACTCATTAAATTAGATGAGCATGACAGACTTGCAATGCATGGTGACTTGAGCGATATGGGAAGAGCCATTGTAGCAGATGAATCAGCAGAACCAGGGAAGCGTAGCAGATTGTGGAAGCCAGAAGAGGTTGAACTAGTTTTAATGGAAGAAAAGGTGAGCCTTTGAATTCCATTTACTTTATTCTTCCTCCCAATATTTTTCTAGTCCTTGAACTAAATCTGAGAGCTGATAGGATATCAGTTTCCTTATGAGTTGGACCAAACATTGTTGTAGACAGGGTATTTGAGATGTGCTTCTAGTTTATCTTTGTATTTGGTATTTCCCCTTTATTTCATTGGCATGTTGCATAGGACAGTAGTTGTTTCTATTTCCCATAGCATAATTCAAGGTCAATATTGATGTTAATAAAATTGTATCGATTATTACCTGACCAGGGAACAGAAAGGGTAAGATGTCTAACCTACCTTCAGCAAGGTGTAAAACTTCAAACTCATAGTTTTCAAAGAATGTGTAATTTGCAATTGCTTTGGCTTGATGGAGCTCTTGTAGAGGGAGACTACAGAAAAATGCCTCCAGATTTGAAGTGGCTAAGATGGGAAAATTGTCCTCTAAAAAGCTTGCCATGTGAATGGAATATAAAACATGTGGTAGTACTTGATTTAAGCTTCAGCAAAGGCATTGAGGCACTGTGGTCAGAACCATGCAATATAGAGGTGATTTCCAATTTTTTAGGAAGCATTTGAGATTGAAGACCCAAAATGATACTTCATTATTTTTGCCAATGACTCACAAAATTACAAAAGCATTAGTGAATCAAAAAAATAAATAGACAGGAATACCTGCTTGATGAGTTCCTAATGATATGCCTTTTCTGTTTGCAGGGTCCAAAAAACCTCAAAGTACTTAAGCTAAATTACTGCACAAGTCTTCAAGTCCTTCCAGATTTAGCCAACCACACGTCTCTCATGCAACTGGAACTCTCTGGTTGTCAAGAGTTGAGGGAACTGCCAGAGTCCATTGGATTTCTGACAGAGCTTAAGTACCTCGATCTGTCAAATTGCTGCAACTTAATCCAACTTCCAAACACCATAACTAACCTAAAATCCCTGGAGGTGCTCTTTCTATCAAATTGTCACAGCATCAGAATGTTACCTGACTCATTTGAAGATATGGGAGTTCTAAAAAAAGTCAAATTGGATGGAATACCCTTAAAGAGTTTGCCCAAATCCTTTAGATGGTTGTCCTGCTTGGAGAAGCTGTCTCTTCATGGTTGCCATGAATTAAGAAGCCTTCCTCAACCAATAGGAGAATTGAATCGCTTGCAGTATCTGGATTTACATGGTTGTTCTAGTTTACAGACTCTACCTGACTCAATCTATGAACTTGAAAGCTTACGTCGGTTGGATATGACTGGTTGCGAAAGAATCATCTTAGGAGAAGAGATAGGGGACCTTATTTGTCTGGAAAGGTTGGTTCTAAGTAATTGTGCAGCAATATGGAGGTTGCCTATATCAATAGGTCAACTTAATTGTTTACAACATCTGAACCTGAATCACTGCACTTCCCTGTTTCGGCTGCCAGAGGAGTTGGGAGATCTGGTTTGTTTAGAGGAGTTGTTGCTCAATGAATGCTACAATCTATGCGAACTTCCACAGAGCATCGGGAAGCTTTCTTGCCTAAAGACTCTAGAAATGGAAGAAACCTACAGCCTATCTGTTCTTCCAGCTAGCTTTTCAAGACTTACTTCCTTAAAGAATCTAAAAGCGGGTGGTTGTCCTCTACCACAAAATATTGCAGAGTTGTCATCATTAGAAAATATGCATCTTAAATCATACAAAATGTCCATGTTACCACCAACTTTTGGCACACTTTTGCGCCTAAGCAAACTCTACCTGCATCACTGTACAGAGTTTTTGGAACTTCCACATATTCCAAAGGAGCTCATTGAAGTGCGTATTCAAGATTGTTTGGGACTAAAGAAAATCTCTAACATGTCACATATGAAGAGGCTAAAGCTGCTGAGGATTCACAACTGCAGGGAGCTTGTCGAATTGCCTGACTTTGGGTCTCTGCAGTCATTGCAAGAGCTCTCAATATCAGAATGTAGGAATGTTAAGCGTATTCAAGGAATGGAAGGGCTGAAATCCTTAAGAAGAGTGCATGTTACAGGTTGCAGATTGGCCGGCTCAGGAAGCTCAATATTGAAACCCCGGCAATTAATCAAGGTATCTCTCATTTTCCTTTTAATCTAACGTTTATCAAGTACTAGAACCACTTATAGCGTAATTACATAGATTGGTTGCTAGTTTCAGAATATTATAGGGGAAAAAAAGATCAAGGACACTAGATTATATTGTTAGCAGGCCTGGAAATGTTTTCATCGACAATAACCCCCTAGAAGTAAGGGGCAAAAAGGACCTAGGACACATGGTTATAGAGATAGATTCCTTAGTTTGAGTTAGTCACTCCAACAGTTTTATAGGACAAGCAACACGAATACAACTTGGGATGTCTCGTGTCCAGCATGGAATATTTAAGAATCCAACATGAGATATCCAAGAATCCAACATGGTAAGCAGAAGCCACGCTGCAGACCCCTTTTTGTCTTTTGATCGAGGGCCCGTATCCATAAGTACAAAGTCATGAGTTCCATTCTGATGTTGACATTCAGCTATTATTTACATTTTCAAAATTTGAGAGTTCATTGTATACTAATTACCTTAATCTTCTATTGGAATTACAGGAAACACGCTGTCTAGAGTTACTCAGTTTTTCAGCAAATGGGGTTCCAGAGTGCTTAGAAAAGAAGATGGAAACTAATGGTGATGATTTACTGTATGCTACATTGGACGGTACCGAGCAATGTTCAGGGATTATATTGTGCTTTATGGTGAGGTTCAAGAGTGGGATTAGTTCAGTGGGTGTAGAAGTAAGCACTTTAAGAGATGGCGAGGAGATTTTCAATACCAGGCTCGTTAACCACTCAAAAACTGTAGAAGGAGATCAGATTTTTGTGCACATTTTGCATAAAAATCACCCCATGGTTATGATGGTGCAGAGTGGAGATGTGCTCCGGGCAAAGGCAAACAGAGATAAAGAAAGAATGATAAGAAGTGGTGGAATGCTGTTCTTCTCTGAAGGAGAAGATGGGAAAAGAGAAGATTTAATGCTGGAGAGCTTGGGAAAGGGTTTGACAATGTTAATGGAAGATTACCGTGAAAATCTAGCCTTTGAAGATTGTTAACATGCTAATCTTCTGGGTTAACACATTTGTAATATATTTTTCAGATTAGATAGTTATTGTAGTTAAACGGTTCTTTTGCCTATAAAATAAGGATGTAGACATTCCTTAATGTATCATTTTGATATGCAATAAAACATATTTATATTCTGCCCCTCCTGGGCCTAACAGTGTTATCAGAGCAGGGGAAAGGAAATGGAGTTGTAAATTAATCTTGCCAGAGGAAGAAAACATTGTTCATTTCTCTATAGTTGTCCATGAAAATTTCTGCAGCAATTCGGTATCTTTTGCAATTTGATATCTTTCTTTCCAAACGAATTAAGAGATCCCAGCAGATGTGATGCTATAGGCAATGCCCAAAACTCTGGAGTTGCATAAACTTTTTCTTTCTAGAGATAAAGAAGGGGGAAGCAAATAAAGGCAGCGACGTGACTTGTGTATTGGCAGAACTTCCTGTAACGAATCCCCCATGAACCTATACAAAGGGCATGTAAGTTTTTTGTTTTATCCTATGTATAGACTAGATTTATCGTGCCGTACCATGACTAAGAAATCGTACAAATATGATAGAAGTCTGTAGAACAAGATTTGAATGTTTTCCATCCTTTCCTTGTCATATCGGGCTTTGATTTCAGCCTGTTATGATTGCCGCCTGTTTCTTGTTTGAACCCGTTGGATATATAGAGTAGGAAGTAAGCAAATTAATGAACTGCGGGAAGACTTGTATGCTTTGGTTCGCTGAAGATCAGTCAACAAACAATTTGATGCCCAAATCTATTTCATTAGAAACAGAATTTTTCTACGTGCTTGAATAAGTGTCTGATAATGTTGATGTGGAATTGAAGCCAAAAGCCAGTGTGAGTTGTGTGTGACATCCAAATGATGATGACATTGTATCTTAAGGGATTCAGATTGAAGTTCAGAAAAAACAGAAATAATATTTGAATGTTCCAGATAATATAAATCTTTGTTCATAAAATTTTGTAACCAAGACATATTATTGAGAAAAGAATTTAATAGGTTACAAGATCAATTGGGAAATACACAACAAAAAGATGCTAAGAAAGATGTACCTTCTTCTAACATTGCAACAAAGAAAGCAAGTAAAACCAGTAAGTCCTTGAAGAAAGGTGTTGTGTTTTCCCTTGTATAAAACGGCAAAATGTTGTGTCTAAGCTTGTGGCCTAAAAATGTCACCAACCAAAATCACAAAAGCAAAAACCCATTGAATCAAAATTTACTACTTCACCCAAACATATTGTGATAGTTTGGGAATCTCAAAAATCAAATAGGGGCAATTGTAGGCTTGGCTATCAGAGTTTTGTTGGTTCTTATGTTCCAAATTATTCTAAACCTATAAAATTTGTATCAAGGGGACATATGAATAAATCTCATGTTAAGTCTACATATGTTGATAATTCTTGTGAAATTCCAAAATCTACGCAACCAAAAGCAATACGTACTAAGTCCAATAAAGTTCAAATTTGTTCTCATTGTGGACGGCAAGGTCATCTTTCTAGTAATTGCTTTGATCTACACCATTGTACATCATGTGGTTTGCATATTCATTTTTCCAAACATTGTTATCTACAAGATCCACCTTCAAATTCTATGACACATAAATTTTGGTTGGATAGATCATTCCAAGTGGAGATCCAAGGTTGATTTGTTAACCAAATCTTATAAAAGAGTCCAATCTATTATGATGATAAAAATGTGCCTACTCATAATGGTTATGTTATTTATATCATAATTCTTCTAATGATGATGTATATCTTATTGAGTCTACATTACTACAGTTGGTGTTGATATTTTTAAGATGCCACTTGGTATATTTGATAAGCCACCAATTGTTGAGAAGATTGAAGAAGTGACTTTGGTTCCCATGAAGAATGATTTTGCTAATATTGGAGATGCAATTTATGATGCTTATGATGATGTTGGTCCTTAATAATGTTGATATTATTGAGATGTTGCTTGGTATATTTGATCTGCTTCCCATGAAGAATGATTTTGCTAATATTGGAGATGTAATTTGTGATGCTTATGATGATGTTGGTCCTTACTAATGTATTCCACTTATTTGAAGCTATGGAGATAAAGACTCCATCAAGGAGATTACAGTGTTGACATTTTCATCTCTTATATGCCAAAGGGGGAACCTTATGTGTGTGTCAAATTTGAGTGGAGACTTCATAGATTGTTGATACCTTGTGATTCCGCAATTTTGCACTTAATGTGTGATATTTCAAATATTATTTGATTGCAAATATTATCAATGGATAGTTGATGTGTATATGTTCCTCCACATTGTATTGATTGCACCCAATATGTGCTATTTTAGATATTATCATTAGTGATAATGGAAATTTGTCCCAAAATGATAGGTGGTGACTACTCATATTGACCACTAAAGTTTGGTCATTTTTTCAAATTGTAGCATGGACAAAACTAGTCCAAATTTAATACATGTCAAAGCAACAGGCTCCTCCAAATTTGAGACTTGTCAAAGCAATAGGCTCCTTATCAAAATTTGAGACTTGTCAAAGCAACAAGCTCCTTATCAAAATTTGAGACATGTTAAAGTTGTTAGTGTAAATAGTGTCTTTATTCTTAGCTAATCCTTTTTATGATTGACCTAATCACACTCATAGCTTAAGTTTACTTAGGTTTTTTAAGCTATTGTCTCACTTCATAGAATTGAGAAATGTTTCATCATCACTTGAAACACCTATTGTATGCATACTTTCAACTTGCTCACATACTTGTCAAGTGAGTTCACAAGTGTTGCACTATTGGAGGGTTAGTCGGTTGTTCATTCCTACCTTCCTACTTCATCCACTTTGCCTATATATGCAAGATTCCTCATTGTATTTACACATTCTTCATTGTATATTGATAGACATACTATTAAATGCTCATATTTTTTATTTGTGGAAGGTTATCAATTTGAGCTCTTTGATCTTGGCATTTTACAACAAAAGCAAAATAACCAGTATCAAAGTTTGAACCCTATCAAGGTAATAGACTTAGTCCAAACAAATTTAAGACCTATCATAGTAACAGGATTTTTAAAGAAGTGTTAGATCAATTAGCAAATGTTCTCACCAAAGTGTTTTCCCAAGAGAATTTTGAGCAGTTCAAATATTACTCAATTTCATCGTAACCCTTTCAAATTAAGGGGGATTTTAATGTGTTAATCTTCTCAAGTAACACATTTGTCATATATTTTTCATTTTAGATAGTTATGACAGTTAAATGGTTCTTCTTCCTATAAAATAAGGATGTAAACATTTCTTCAAAATGTATTTTTTTGATATGCATGCAATAAAACATATTTTTATTTTGTCCCTCTTAGGCCTAATGGAAGATGAAGAATAGAAACAAAGCTAGACAATCTTCTCATGTTACATTTTTAGTCAATAAGGCTCATCTTAATAGGATGATCACCTTTTTTAAAGTAGCCTCAAAAATTGGCATGGTATCCGTAAATGTTTTGAACCATGAGCAAGGATAAGTTATCTAGATCCTATATTACATATATGTGATATTGCAATGTCCTATATGGGAAATTTAAATTACAGTAGCAAGACCAACAAGTTTATAATCCCATTTTTAAGTCTTTGTTATCTTCAAGTTTTAGGACTCAAAATAAATTTCTTTTGCATTTTGAAAAGAACAATCAAAAGGTTAAAAAGAACTTTAGGAACTTACTAGAGTTGGTTTTGGATCTAAAAATTGAACAAGCAAACTTCACACTTCATCTTGGTGCTATAAAAAGAGTCCATTATTGCTTTTGGAGTTAAAATGAACATGTGTTTTTCATGTGTTGCAATCTTTTTTACAAATTAATATCATTTAAAAGGCGTATGCACTTCTCTTGCACTTCATGGCGATCTTGAGAATCAAAAGTCTTTTGGTGATATTAGGTTGTCTAGAAGATTGCCTCTACACTTCAATTTGGGCTTTTAAAATTGAACAAATCTTGCTAGTGTGAGTTGAGTATATCACGTGTGTTCTCTCTTTGTTCATGCAAACAAGGATTGATCGAACTACGGATGTGTTTTCTTGCTATTGTTTACCTTTAGAGGGGCCTATCTAAGACCAATTTGAAGGCGACTCCAACCAATTTTTCACTCGAGTCGGTATACAAATGGATAAGACTAAACTGTCAAGTCCTCATGGTATGTAGGTCTTAGTCATACAGTGTCTTTCAGAATGGGGTGCTACCTTAAAAAGTATAAGCGCCCCTAGTAGGATTGATTAAAGCCTTTAGTGGCTCGCTGGATGCTCACAAGGTGACATGTCCCCGATCAACCTGACTAAGAACCAATTTGTATAGAGGCCAAAATCCTTACTATTTGTTGGTGCAAGAAGAAATATTGTCTCTTTCTATCCTAGGGTTGTGCATCATTTTGGAGTCAAAACACTTTTCTTGGATCTAAAACTTTGGAAAACAAACATTCAACAAAATCCCTAAAATTTCAAACCCTTTAGGAGGAGCAAATACCTTTAAAAAAATCCAAGTGCTATTGCTTGCCCTAGGGATTTCATCCTTAGACGCTTCTAAGTATTTGGATTTATATCTCAATTTTCTCTCACTATAGTCAACATTAGGGAACTTTTTCCTTGATTTCCTTGATTTCCACATAATGGACCTTGTCGGATAAAAATAAATTAGGACATTAGACATTTAGTTTGAAAAGCTAAAGCAAGAAGAGTTTTTGTGGTAAAAAGAACTCATTAAGCAAAGATAAGAAACAATTGGACCCCACACATGTTCCTTTTCAAATTATTTCTCGAAAGATCAAAATCCAAAAACCAAAGTCCAAAGGTCTTAGTCCAAGAGCTCTCAAGAAACATCTTTCAACACTTTACGAATTTAGAGAGAGGGGTAAGTGCACCAAGATGGTTCCCAAAAAAGGGGCTTAAGTGGCCACTTTTTTTCTGAAATCAGGAAATACTGACCTTGGACGTGAAATTGAGGATAGCTACACTCAAAAAATTTTGATGGAACAAAAACAAGGACCGTAGTGCTCCGAGTCTACTTTCTAAACTACTAATTTATTTTGAAAATGGTTGAGATTAAGGGGTTCAAAAGAGGGACACACACAAATTGTTGTTGTTTC
>VDFB02383038.1:0-54899 GCA_007258455.2 Sequoia sempervirens | reverse complement strand
ACATAACTAGAACTTGTAGACACTACAATCCTGAACTAGAATGCATAAAAGGAACACGGTGAATTGATAGTGGAGCTAAAGGAAATCACACTACTTTGGCCAAAGTATTCTCACTCAGTATCTCGAGTGACAGTCATCCTATTCACATACACTAGTCTAGCTCGATTTAACTTTAGGCCATTATAAACTATGCATAGGTAATTTCCTTCAATAGGTATTCATTAACCTAAAAAATAACCTATTCCCTTTTCCCAAAACACAATGGTTTCTCTACCATTAAGCATAAGAAAAAGTGTAAGTTACCCCCTTCAATGGATATTCTAATCCCAGGTATAACATATGAGCTTTCTAAGTCTACAAATTAACTTTGCATGAAATGGCTTAACAAGTTATTCCCATCTCGTCAATCCTAGTATGTATTACTAAAGATGACATACAATCTCTCCTTAATATGGATTAAGTACAAGCACTTATAAGGAAATCATAACAATAAGTCTTTTCCTTTCCTACAAGTAAAATAGGTTATTACTCTATTTCATGCAACCTATTGTAATTTCCAATTTAAACACACAAGGCGATCAATCTTTCACATAATAGATAAAAAAATGAAGATAATAGAATCTCATGCCTGTTATTCACTTATTCCAATTGACTCACTAGATCCCAAGCTTGCCCCCCTCTCAAAATCAACTTAGCAAAAAATCCCTCTCAATCTCTCTCACTAAATTTCCTCACAATAACTCTCAGCAAAATAAGAATTCTCTCAATGAGAAAAATACAACAGAATGGAGCAGTGTAGTGATGCAAAGAAGAATTGTATCCAAATGAGGTGAGTATGCCTCATATTTATACCCAAAAACTAGCATCCTTAGGCTACAAAGAAAGCTTAAACTATGACACTTCTCAGCCAAAAACCATTGACTTAGCTCAATAAAGAAAAGATGGTAGATTTCTATCTCAATAGTCACTTATACAGGATAGCAGATCAACCCAATGCTTGCCAACAACATTTTGAATGGTTCAAATAGCACATGCTTCATTTAGGAAATTGAATTGCAAGTTAAATAGTCTTCTACATGAAACAAAAGATTCATAATATGGCACCAACTATTCATCACATTTCCTATTTTCAAGCTTTTTGCTTAAAACATAGAATATGTCATACTCCTCTAGGTTGTGTATCATATAGTTGACTTGGTCAAAGACATGACAATCGACACCTTTCATTGAATCAACCTCCTTTTAAATAGTGTTGTTAATGCTTTGACTCAACACATCACATAATATAGCTTACTGCACTTTTATCATTATGTTTAATAAACTCCATTTAGTAGATTTAAACTTTGTATTTTCCATCGCCTTTTATCATTGATGATAATGCAGTTCATTACTTAGCATTGTACTTCTAAATATAGCACTACATTCATATTAAATCAACCATGGAATTTATACTATAAATTGTCCATTAGCATAATATGTATATATATATATATATATGCACACACACACACACACACATATATATATATTCAAATATATATTTATATTTATACATATTCTTTGACAAATAAGTTTGTCTAAATATTCCACTTGATATTTGAATGAATGAGTTCAAGTTAACATTTCACATACAATACCATTTATATATATATATATGTACATATACATATATCGACATACTCATATGGACATTCCCATTTGTCAACACATACGTGTATTTTGATATGTGTATACATATGTATTTATGTATATACCTTATATATTTATACAATCAACCACATGAACAATTGCTACATTATCGATAGATATGTATACAAGTGATGCATATGCATATATATGCATACATGTCTCACTATCCTCTCGATATCACCATGCCCATGAGCAATCTGTCCATGAGTGTGCATAGGTACATCTACCTATGTACTCTCATGCACACATTATCTCACGTGTATGGCTTATCGTCCACACACACGCACACACACACATATATATATTCTATGTATATATATCTCATCAATCAAGTATAGTAATATGGAGATGAACTCACATGCACCAATCACTTAAACACAATCCAAGAATGCTCTCAATAGAAATCAAGATCCTTCCTAATGCAAACACATCATGCTAAAGGATGACTTACCAACTCCCAAAACTATGACTTTACTCAACCATTCTATTAGTGAGTGTGTGTAAACTCAGTTAAGTTTCGTTACAGGTTACCTGACCAAGTTCTTATCCTGAGTGATACTTCCCCTCGCTTCCAAAGGATTGACTATGAACCTACATCCAACTTAACACATTTTCATGGTAGTTAGTCATTCATCAAAGCAAGAATTTGCATTATACTTTTCATAGTTAGAATATCAAATTCAATAACCACTCATTCTAGATATCCATTCCATTATATAACATCAAATGAAATAAACATTCATTCATAATTTTTTGATAAACAAAGTACAACCATATATATTTCCAATCAGAATTCCAAATACATTCACATATGCAATAATTTACCCTAACATAGTAATAGTAAATAGGTAAACACACAATGGGGTGTGACGCTAAGAATCTCTGATATGTCATATAATACCTTTGAATCAATAGTTGGTGCATTGAAAAGGGTGCTACCATAGAGAGGATCTCAAAAATCCAAAAATAAGGCTCGCCATAAGGGAAGGGCCAATGACACATTTAAGAGGATGCTAGTGTGGAGTATTGGGGTAAATAGGTGTTTTACCTATGTAGGTCCTATTTACATGTTAAGTCCACTTAGGTCCTAGGAGGGAATCTTTCTAGTCAATGTTAGTTGTCACTAGATCTTATCTTATCTTTTGGCATTTAATGCTTGTGTCCTAAGTCATTTAATATTTATTGAGGTAGTTGTCTCATTGTACAGGATTAAGACACATGTCTTGATCTTGTCTAATCCTATCTTATAACTTGCCTTTATAAGCAAGGCATCATATGTACATTGTCATGTTCAATCTATCAATCTTGCATCCATAATCATAGCATGATATTTCTACCATTTCTCTCTTGTAGAAGTTATGAGGAGTTCACAATAAACTCCTACATGGAGTAACTAGTGAGAATATTTGAAAAGGAAAGGAGATGAGCTTAGAGGTGGGCCTCTAGTAATACCATCACAATGGGAAGGAATCCATTTACATTATAAAATTGGAGATGAATGAGTTATGAGAAATTTAGCTAAGAAGTCATTGGAGTTAAAAGGAGTGTGAGACCAATCATGAAACGGGAATGGGTTTCGTGTGAATGAGGGATTCACATTAAATGAAGCCTTTATACTTGATGATTATTCTATTGGAAACTTCTTTGGGATGGTGTATACCTAGTTAAAAAGGATGTAAGGGGTTGTGATAGAAATTGAGATACTAGGGATTGAGGAAAAGGATCTCCTATTACCAACATGGTACTTACTATATACAACTTGAGTCACATAGGTCACGTGAGGTGACTCAAAACCAAAAGAAGGAACCCATGGACTCTAGAGGGATATGAAGCCTAAGATAATCAATCAGGAGGACTAGAGGAATCCATCCAAGTTAGCATGAAATACTCAAAGGAAGTGTGTATGGAAAACACACTACATGTTTATAAAGAGGTGGTGTTGATATACATTCTTTAGGAGATTGGTAAGCAAGGATCTTCTCCTTGTGAGAATCCTTGGTTCCAATTCAATAATTGTTGATAAAAGTGAGAAATAAAACATATAATAAATGCATTAGACATCATTCCAAATGAGGGTAACTTGGAACTTGGGAAAAATGTACAGGGGTAATGCAAAGACCTAGTGTAAGAACTATGGTTTTGGATTTATGGATAGAGGATTACGTTGGTGTAAAGTGGTACCATGAAAAAGGAAAGAGTGATTATAAGAGGTGTGACATTAGTAGTAACTATAAGTGATTATGTACAACATGAAGTGATTACGTGTAAGGGATGATTGATAATTTATCATAATGAGTGATGAATATAGTAACTTGATGGTTCTACCTTTTTATTCCATTATTAGACACAATTCAAAAGTTTTGGTGTAGGAGTTAGTGAATAACAATTAGTTGGAAATTGATTGGCTTATGTCAATGCTTATATTTTGTAGGGCCTATCTACTAGGTAGACACACAACTTAGAGGATGGATTCCTAATTGAACAGTTCATCTTTTGCACATGAGGCTTCATTTAATTATCAACTAGGGACTTGTAAACTTTAGACAATGCTGACACAATATATGCATTCATGGATCCTAGACACATCCTATATCAATGGAGTATAGGTGATTACACATGTACATAAAACTATAAAATCTAGAAAAAGGAAATGAAATTCTAATTTGCAAAATAGGAGAAATAATAATAAACTACTATCTTATGCTACAAGTACCTATAGCTCAAGATTGTAAATATTAATTGCTAAAACTAAACTAAAAAATAGGGAAATAGATATCACTAAATTGAAACGGGGGAATGTATGAGATGCATATCTTCCTATTTTCATTAGGAAAAAAGATATCCCTCAGGGAAAGATTGACTTTCAACCCTTAGGTGAGTCAACCTTGATGGAGATCTTGTTTTCCTTATGACTGAGGATAAGGTAAATATACCTGAAATGCACTTTTGGGAGATGAATGAAAAATAATAAATGAATGTAATCATGCAATGTAACACATGAAACCTCTAAATTAAACCTTAATATGACAGAATCCAGGAAGTTTCAATAGATTTGAGAAGGGTGTGATTTTATGCACCTGTCACAAAAAGGTTGTGTTGATTGTCCTCCCAGGACTCATTTTCCCAAAGGTGAATGTGTCTTGCTACAAGGGTTGAAAATATACTTTTATAGTCCTCTGGTCCTGGGCTTGCACTTCCAATTCTTCTGGGTTTCATAGTAAAAAATTCAGAAATAAATTCTGAAAATGAGTTTTTGTGGCTTGACGACAATGTTGACAACTTTTGCAACTTTGACAACTTTTGCAATTTTTCTCTTTTGATAGGATCTTCAATCCTTCTTCAACCTAAGATCTGTAAAACACACAAGAGGGAAAAAATGATTATTTTTGGTGAATGGGGGTTTGCCTTGGTCAAACCCCGTTTTGGTAATTAAATCTTGAAATGAAACAATGAAACATGAAAGGAATGATGAATGAACAAGTGCTATGTTGAAGCTCACCAAACCCTTGATTTGAGATCCTTGAAGGAATGAAACTTAATACATATATCCAAGGTCTTGATATCACATGAAATGGCTTGATTGATGATGTGATCTTGATGCTTGAATCTTGACTTGAACATGCTTGAAACCTACATCACAATGTTAGCTCCAAAAACATGCATGAATGAAGATAACTTTGACATGATGATTGAGATCTTGAATGTTGTTGTAGATGCTTGATAAATTTTCTCTTGAACACCTTTAACAATAATCTTAGCTCTTGTGAAATTTTCCTTCTTGATTATAGATTTCTTATAGGATTTGAATTGATAAAAAGACCTTGCTTTTATAGGTAATTTTCTAATTTCCCAAAAATTAAACATTACAAGATGACATTTGAAATTGAATTTGAGATCATAAAAATGCCTCAAAAAACATATTAAAAATTTGAATTAAGCAACTAAAGGGGACCCATTCGCCCAAGGGCGAATAGGTCCTAACCTAAATTGCTAGGACCTATTCATTTCGGGGTGTTAAAAATGATAATTGCATTAATTAAATCATATAATTCCCCTTTCATAAATTGCAATTAATTAGGCTTGTAGATGCATAATTGGGCCAATTAGAGGCTTAATTAAGTCCAATTTATTAAAGGACCCAAAAATAGTGTGAAAATGTAAAGGAGTATATTTTTTGACACTACATTTAGCCCCCACTTTAGTGAGAAGATGAGACCTACACTCAAACTCACACTAAAGTAGTCAAACAAGCATCAAGAGAGGTCTAATTGTACAAATATTGTAAAGACAAGACAACAAAGGTCAAGGAGGATGATCAAGCTGTAAAGATCTAAGATCTCACGACAAACCAACAAAGGCACAAAGAGACACATGCCTATGTTAAATATGCAACAACGAGACAATATACACAAGCAAAAGATGCCAACATTAATGAGAAGAGAGGGAGAGGGGATGGATCAAGCCTTGACTATTTGTCCAACTAGTGTGGATCAATCCTTAGCCGTTTGTCCAAAAATGTTTACAAGTGGAAACCCATTGTCCACTATGCAAACAAAATGTACTCACACAGGCTAGTGAAATTCGTTGTCCACTAGGTGGGCCCCAAAAAGTGGCTAATGGGAAAGTCATGTTAGGTCTACAGGATCCCATTGTAATAACCATACCAAAGTTATACCTTTTTATAACTTTGATAAGGCGCTACAAAAATGGTCACAAGGCTAGCAAGTTGCGTTATGCTAGGCACTCATGAAAAAGGCTCCATTGGCAAGCAAGTTGTGTTATGCTTGGTGGCCTTGAAAAACATAAAGGTTCAATTGGAAAGCAAGTTGTGTTATACTTGGTGGTCTTGATAAATGCAATAGGATATTCAAATGGATTTTTCTTAGTTCATGAAATATCTCACCTTAGGTAACATCGTGCTTAATGTCTCCAAGAGAGGACTAGTAGAGGACAAAAGATTCACAACTTAGGGAATGCAATTTGTAGCATCACCACTAAAAGGAATTCCACATGCCAAAAAAGGTCACAATCTTGAAGGACATCAAACCCAATGACATTGCCAAGAAGACATATCATGTGAAGTAAGAAGACCACACTTTAAAGCAAACAATGAGCGAGGACGTGTATGCCCCCACTTTAAAGAAATTGCTAAACACCATGCTATGAGCAATTACTTTAAAGTAGAACACAATAAATTCCAATGCATGAGAGCTTTATTCAGAAAGCCCTGTGTAAAACATATGTTTATGAATAGAGCTACATCATGAAAGGAGAGTTTCCCCCCATATGTAATCCTAAGATAACACATAAGGGATCCATGGATCTGGGGTCAATTTTTATTGTTGTTTTAGTGATATAATTAAGCTTGGAACCGTCATCATTCCCAAAATGACTCATGGAACAACAAGCACAAAGGAAGAATGACACATAAAGAGAGAACAAAGGAGAACTTTTGGGTCAACATGGAAGATACCTGACTGTCTTGATGCCTTGCGTCATCCCCAAAAGGAAAACTCAAGACAAAAGATAAAGGTTACAACAAATAGAAGAATGTCACAATAGATTCACTTCCTTTGTATCCTTGAACCAACAAAGTGACAAGGGTCATCCAAAGTAGGCTCATAAACATATAAAGACATGTAAGTAACACTGTACAGGGGATCACATTACACACATGAAATCACAAAGAACAAAAAGAGAAGACTACTATGGCAGATGCAAGCCAACCTATAGCAGGTCATCCGCATCCCAATCTTGTTCATCATATGCAGAAGGTAGATAACTAGCCAAAGGGACAACAACTAGTGTCAAACTAGGATAGGGCTATCTACCTCCTTGCTTCCACTAGGTGTAGGACAAGGATGAGCTAAGATGGGTGATGTGAATGGGCTCCTTGCAATATAGAAATGATTTGCAATAAATGTACATGTAATAGTGAGTATGTTATGATCCTACAACTATCACATGGCAAGGAGCAAAGTGCATGCATTTTAGTTAATTACATTAATAACATCATTTTCATTGATCGATCGTTGTAAAAGATGACACTCAGTAGTAAGATGCTCAATATTTCTATGAAATGCATGGTAATTCATGTTTGTACTCTTTCCTTTTTTGTTTTCTTTGATAGGTGGTAAGTAAATCAATCTTAAACAAAAGATTTGTTCCATTTTTCGTTCAACTTTTGTTGTAGTGTGTAAGAATGGTAATTCCTTGAGTTTTTATAGCTTAGATTTCTTACTTGTTTGGGAAATTTGTTGAGGTGGAGATGGGAGAGGAGGATTTATGGTGATCCTATCGTCTTTGTGAGGTATTAATTGGTCTCTTGATATGATCTTGTGAAAGAGAACACCTTTTCCATTGGGAGTTGCGCAAGGAGAAGATCTTGATATCCTAACCCATTGGTATCCTCAGATAGTATTTGTTCTAAAAGTTTGTGAATTTCATGCTCATTTGTTATGTCACATCCTTGTTTTCTTAAGATCTTAAAGCCCTGACCATAACCCTCTTCTAAGTTAATGGGTGTGTTAGTAGCTCAATGAACGTAAGATAAAAGAGTATCATTATTTCCCTTGTGATCAAGTTCATTAACGATTGATGGTTGAGGCTTGTTTTGTGCTTCCATTTCAGGATGTAATAGGTTGAACATATCAAGTGATGGGATTATAATTGGTGTTTTCATGGATGGATAAAAGGATGTGTTGGGAGTCTTGTATGAATTATTGAATGCTATCTTCATGAGGGCATTCATTAGGAGGTGAAGGTTCATTAATAGTCTCAATTGCATTAGTGTCATCACCAAACACACAACTTGAAACATCTACCAAAGATCTTAAGCTTCTCCATATATTATGTTCCATGATGAATTTTTATGCAAAGATTCAGATTTGATATATGAAGATTTTCTAATTTTTGAATGCAAAATACTGAAAATGATATGTTTTTAATGCCAATTTTGATTTCAAACAATGTACTAAATTTGACCAATTGAACTTAACACAAATAATGACAAATTTTTTATTTATTTTTTAAACTAAAACCCATATTTAATAGTAGATAAGAATGAAGAAAGCAAAGATAAATCACTGCCCAAAAGTTTGAAACAACACCTATATAGGGATAAATTCGCCCTAGGGCGAATGGGTCTTAGCACATGGGTTGCAATTATTTAAATCTGAGTTTGAGGTTCAATGCTAGGGTTTCCTGTGTCATACTATAAACTGTAGTTTTAGTGATTGATTTTTCTAGATTTTGATGTTTAAATGTAAGTGTAATGAATGATAAATTATGAACAATATGACAGTTTTTCAATTGCAATTTTGACTCAATTTGTGAATGTGAATGATTGAACATACACTAATATGCAAGTACTATGCCAAATTAATGTAATATGCATGCAAAATTTTGAAATTTTTAGATTTTAAAGGATGCAAATGCAAACCTAAAACCATAAATGAGACACAAACTGATGTAATGCAATGCAAACTATTGCAAATCCTAGATCTAGTGTTTGAATGGACTTTGAATTCAAATTTTTTTATGTACAATGTCGGGTTCACAAAAATGAAACATCAAAAAATAGGTTCACCAATATGAAATGGTAAGAAGGGGGGGTATGATGCACCTATCTTCCTATTTTTTTTAGGAAAAAGAGATCCCTTAGGGAAAAATTGACTTTCAACCCTTAGGTGAGTCAACCTTGATGGAGATCTTGTTGTTTTCCTTATAATCAAGGACAAAGTAAATCAACTTGAAATACACTTTTGGGAGATGAATGAAAAATACTAAATGAATAAAATTATGCAATGTAACACATGAAACCTTTGAATTAAACCTTAATATGATAGAATCCAAGAAGTTTCATCAGATTTGAGAAGGGTGTGATTTTATGCACCTATCACAAAAAGGATGTGTTGAGTGTCCTCCTAGGACTCTTTTGCTTGAGGGTGAATGGGTCTTGCTATAGGGATTGAAAATTTTCTTTTATAGTCCTCTAGTCCTTGGTTTGCACTCCCGATTCCTCTAGATTTCACAGTTAGAAATTCAGAAATAAATTCTAAAAGTGAGTTTTTGTGGCTTGACGACAATGTTGACAACGTTTATAACTTTGACAACTTTTACAATTTTTCTCTTTTGATAGATCTTCAATCCTTCTTCAACCTAAGATCTGAAAAACACACAAGAGGGAATTTTTTTTTGTTTTTGGTGAATGAGGGTTTTCCTTGGTCAAACCTCGTTTTGGTAATTAAACCTTGAAATTAAACAATGAAACATGAAAGGAATTATGAATGAACAAGTGCTATGTTGAAACTCACCAAACCCTTGATTTGAGATCCTTGAAGGACTAAAACTTAATACATCTCTCCAAGGTCTTGATCTTGCATGAAATGTCTTAATTGATGATGTGATCTCGATGCTTGAATCTTGACTTGAATGCTTGAAACCTACATCACAATGTTAGCTCAAAAAACATGCTTGAATGAAGATAACTTTGACATGATGTTTGAGATCTTGAATGTTGTTGTAGATGCTTGATAAATCTGCTCTAGAACACCTTTAACAATAATCTTAGCTCTTGTGAAATTTTCCTTCTTGATTCTATATTTCTTCTAAGATTTGAGTTGATAAAAGACCTTGCTTTTATAGGTAATTTTCTAATTTCCCAAAAATTAAACATTACAAGTTGACATTTGAAATTGAATTTGGGATCATAAAAAGGCCGCAAAAAACTTATTAAAATTTTGAATTAAGCAACTAAAGAGGACCCATTCACCCAAGGGCGAATGGATCCTAACCTAAATTGTTAGGACCTATTCATTTCGAGGTGTTAAAAATGATAATGAATTAATTAAATCATAATTACCCTTTCAGAAATTGCAATTAATTAGGCTTGTAGATGTATAATTGGGCCAATTAGAGGCTTAATTAAGTCCAACTTATTAAGGGACCCAAACATAGTGTGAAAATGTAAAGGAGTACATTTTCTGACACTACATGAACCATGACTAATTTCTCCAGAGTATGCAACAAACATGAAGCTACAAAATTCAATCCAAATTACAGAATCACATTCATGAATTCCCCATGCATGTAACTGGAAACCACTTAACTATTTCTAACAATGCATCAATTAATCTAATAACATGAAATAGATTGGATTAATAGTACCTCAAGTGGCCCTTACTTGAGTTGTTTCTTCCATAAAAGATGTAAAAAACTCACTAATTAATTAGAAAATCATGATCCTGAAATAACTCCTTTTATTGCATAAAAAATCAAAACTCTTACATACAATCTGACAAGAATATGCTAAATATTTCTTATTCAAAAATACATATCTATTGTTGCAACTGGTAATAGAAAACAACTAATCAACTAGAAAATAATGATCAACAATTACTAGCAACTAACAACTAGATTTTATCCTCAACAATAGATCCCACTACATAGGGTCTGGGAGGAGTCTTATTCCTCTAGGACTAAAAATAGATTCATAAAGTATCTGTCTAATCTTTCTCAAAGATAGGGAGAGAACTTAGTATTGAAATAGAAAACCATAATTATGAAGCAAAAGAAGATAAAGTGAATTAGAACTTTGTGCCTAATGGCTAACTGCCATGATAGAGGTCTGTGTGCCTGAGGACTATCACATCATGAGTTAGTACCACTTAGAACAAAATTCTTCTCCTTCAAGTAGTCTTATTCGGTGGATAAGGATATGTTGTGGTGACTCACAATGGATCTTTAAATGATCACCTTAGTTCTCTTATGGAAAAGTCACACTTTGTTATCTTTGATCTTTCCCCTACAACCATTTGTAGTCCCTTTGTTGCGGGCTAGAAATCTTGTTGTTGCGGGTTATAGTCCTTCTAGTTGCAAGACGTTAGTTTCATCCTCAAGGCATACACATCATTAACAATCATAATTTAATCATAGAATCATTACTAAATCTTACGAACATTCATGTATTCACACACACATATGTCAACATATCATATTTTCATTTACACATACTTAAGTCTACTTTAAAGTGTATGAAAGGCATATAAAAGATACATAAAGTCTTAGGAATGTCTATGAAACTTGGCAAATGAAAGTATAAAAGCATAAAATAATAAAGGAAAACTAGCCATTAATTAGACCCATCATTTCCCCTCAACTAAGCCATTGCTTTTCCTCAAGCAATCTTCTAAGACTGGAGGTTATATTGTAGGGCCATCTCTCTGAAATCTACCATAGAGTCCACTCCTTTTCCCTACTTTAGGTAGTAGCCTTTCTGATCTAAGAGCTTTGCTAACCTCTTGCTTTCTGATAATTTTTCTTCCCCTCATTTCTCTCCCATCTAGTGTGGTATAGGAAACAAGAGGATAGGAAGATGGAAGACAAGTGTGAACCAAGTAACTCCATTTCTCATTGCAATGTTTATATATTAATGAGACTTGTGAATTATGGCTACATAATTGTAAACAGAGTGTGGTTCCTTCCTTTTCAATTCTGGTGTAAGCTCTTCCCATTTTTCTGAACAATGTTAAAGGCTTCATTGATGGTACCTGATGTTAGTTCCTTCATTCTTTTATAATCCTATTTTCTACACTCCATTATCTTATTTCCAACTCCCCTGTGATCCAAGAGATCCAACCATTGATCTATCACTATATTTGGGTCCACTACCTCCTTTCTTAGCTGTAAGGGGATATATTTTTCTTTCTCATGATAGTCTTGTAATATTTTCCCCCTTTGGTGCTCTTTTCTAACATAAGAGGCCAAAGCCCTTACTTAGAGATCCCCTACAAACATCAATGGGTCCCATGCAGTTTCATCTAAAAGAACAAAATTGTGTAAATAAAACTCACACAATTGATCCTGCATCTCAGGTGTAGAGTTATGGAAAGTGTCTAAAAACAAGTATTTCCTATTCATGGCAACATGTAGGTCACTAATGATCTGGCTAAATTGAAAACATAAAAACTTTTCCTGCAAGAAAAAGGCATAAACTCTAGTAGGAGGTTTTGTATTTCATTATCTATACTATTTTATCTATCAACTCATCAATTCTTTTTTTCAACTTCTTCACCTTTGTTTTTTGCTTCTCAAGTGCTCTAGTGTGATTAGATATCATTTCAGCTTTCTCCATTTTCCATTCTTTTTATTTTTGGGAGAATTATTGTGTTCTCTTTCATAATTCAACACCTAGTGACACAACAGTCATCCCAGTGGGGGTCTTAATGGGTCTAATTAAAATTTGTGGCACTAGATCTTTTTCTTTTCTTTCCACCATGGCATGCTATTGCAATATCTCCAGTTTTGACCCATGCTGAAATTTATAGTCTTTCTTCCATCTCCTTGATTCTTGCATCCCTCTCACTATCTTTCTACTGATATGTTTTCAATAAATCCTCTAATTGTTTAATCCTTTGCAAGGCTTCTTGCAACTCTCTATTTGTATTACTTTCTTCCAAGAAAATTTCCTCATCTTTTTCCAAAAATTGTTTTCTCCCATTTCACCTTTATACTCAAACCCCTCTGAAACAAGGCTATTTGGAGATCTTTTTCTCATATTTTTAGCAGTAAAAATATCTTTTGAATCAGAATCAAAAGTGTTGGAAAAATACATTGGTCGTACAATTGGTGTCTTTACTTCATTACCAAGGGCATTCCCCTTTGAGTTTATATCAATTTCTACCATTAAAACATCTTCTTTTTTCTTTTTATTTGTTCCTCTCATGGGCCCCTTCTTCCTTAAGTGATGTAATCGCCTCCTAGATTGTGTGGGCTTCTTCCGCCCCTTTATAGGTGCAGGAGTAGAAGCCCCACTCTTTCTTTTCCTTTCTTTTGGTGGCCTTTTACTATAAACTAGGGTTTTTGAATTATTTTCAGCTACAGGCTGCTCAACAGAGACTACAAGTTGTGTTTCCTGCAGACCTTTCTTTTTAGGTTCCTCCATGTTGTGGGTAGGTGTTACAACAAGGGAACCAGAGCACATTTCTCCCTCAGGAGCAACCACGACAGGTTCTATTCTTTGTTCCCGACCCTTGTTTTCTTCATTAGGTAATTGAAGAATGTTGTTGATATTATTGCAATTCAGGAAATCCTCCCAAGACACATTTGGGAATTAAACCCTAAGGTTCCCTTTCAATAGTAAGGTAACTAAACAAAAATGTGATAATAATGATTGATTCCTCTTTCTTTTGTACTCGGAAGACATTCTTTTCAACAAGCTGTACAAAATATTGGGAACATTCACATGCCTTCCATGGTGTAAATGACTTAGCAATTTAAAATGAATTGTATACAATAGTGATTGTCTTCCATCACATGTTAAGTACTTAACAATATAAGTGGCTATAAAGTCCCAAAGCCAGGGTAAGGATAAACATTTGATACCTTGTGAAGAAGAGTCCAAGTTTTCTCATGGCAAGAAGAATTCATTCCTAGTTGTGATGGCATTTACTCTTACTGGAAACTCTTCTCCCACCCTTGGAAGACCAGACACTTCAACTACAATAGCCTCTGATGCATCTACTCTCAAACCCTTGACAACTACCTCATCATGTTGCAAGGTACTAGCGAATTGTTGGATCATCACTTCATTAAATTTTATGTGTCTCAAGAAAAAGTCCAACCAGCCAACTTGTTGGAAGATAGGCAAGCATTATCTATCTTCCAGTAGCAAATTGTGTGCTATTGGTTCCCTTCTCCCAATGTCACTGCCATTGCAATGCTTCAACAATCTACAGTCACTCACTATGCTCTGCTCTATTTTTATTTTATCACCCTAATTATATTGCTTTTCTATATTACTCAATTGTATCTTTGAATTATATTGGTGAACACTTTTTTTATCTCCTCTAAACTCTCAGTTTCTTGATAATGGTAGAAAATGAAATGACAAAAAGTTTGAAAACAAAAGAAAAACTAAGGAATATAGCCTTGAATACCCCTCCCCCCAACTGAAGTTGCTAAGTGTCCTCACTTAGCATGTACAGATTGGGTGGAATCATAAATTAGAAGTAGTGGAAATTTAAATAAAAGATTGGCAGGCGCGTATGGATGATAAGTATGCATAAAATTAGTAATCTTCAATTATTATTATTATTATAGTTAATGTGGAGAGTACTTGTAGGCATTGCTTGAATTGAAATATGAATTGTGCGAAGTAGCTGAATGTCGTCTACAACTTGATTTGAAATGACATGTCGTGATTGTGATGAACTTTGTGTAGTTATGGTGTGAAGTGGAAGGCAATATGTGTGCGACATGTGGAAATGGTGGTGGAATGATGAATGAAAAAGGTTGCACAAAGTATGCTATGGGTGAAGTGAAAGTTATTGCATGGTACGGTGGAATCGAAAAGGTGATATGATGGCTACGTGTTGATGGAAGGCATAAGCTACATGCAATGAATTGATATGTGTATTACTACATGTGTAGATGGAATGATGGATATGAAATTGATATGGATGTATATGAAATGACTTATAGGAAAGTGTTACGGGCTCATGTGGTAACAAGTCCCTTTTATAGTTTTTGTCACATGGTGGCGTGATGCTGCAGGTCCCTATTGCTTCTACTACTAGTTTAAAAAATGAAGACTACCGAATGCCACTTGTGAAATGTGTGCATGTGATATGTGTGATAAAATTATACCTAGGAAATGACAATGGGTGAGTTGTGTAGCCCGTCAACTGATATTTTTGAAGAACTACTTGTTGATGTTAGTGATTTTTATATCTCTAGTTCAAATTGATGCTATAGTGATAAAATGAAGTCATCCTTCTGTAATGGCCATTTATAGAGCTTTAACTTATGTCCATTAACCAATAATGAAAATTGTACATCATTAATTGTTTGTAATTAAACTACTCCATTTGGAAAGACTATTTTTATTTTATATGGCCTAAGCCATTTGGTCTATAGCTTTCCCTTGTAATATTTGTACCTCAAATCATAAATTAAAGCCCAATCACTTGCACTAAATTATTTGGTCTTAATAAATTGGTCATGCCAACACATCCTTTACTTCTGGATGATCTTTGTATTGTGTATTACTTCCATTCTAATTTCATCCAAGGCATTGAGGTTATGTAACCTCTCCTTCTGTGTTGTCAATTATAAATCCATGCCCAATTTGTTTTTTTCCCTTGGTGTTTAGTATTCAAATTCTATTAGAAGAATTTCCTTTTTACCATACACCAATTCATATGGTGTAAAGCTTGTTTTCTTCTAGGTTGTCCTATAAGCCCAAACTACTTCAGGTAACCTAGTTGTCCAATCCTTCCTATGAAGTTTCATTATTTTTGTGAGGATGTTTCTAATTTCTCGGTTAGTGACTTCCACCCGGCCATTTGCTTGAGGGTGATAAGGTGTAGAACTTTTATGTCTGATCTCATATTCCTGCACTAGTTTTGTGATCAAATCTGATATAAACTGTGGCACTTGGTTTGTGATAATTTCTCTAGGAACACCATATCTTGTGAAAGTATTTTCATAGAGAAACTTGGTCACATTCCCGTCCCTTATAAATTCCAAGGCTTTGACCTCCACCCACTTGGTAAGGTAATTAGTACAAACCAGTATGTATTCTTTGTTGTTTGATGTTGGGGAGATGGGACCAATAAAATATAGTTCCCATTTATCAAATGGTGCCATTTTTTTTTATACGTCAAATGGTGCTATTACTAGCTATGGCTATAATGGCATTTCATCTATTTTTGTTGGCCTTCCCATTCTTTGAAATCTTCCACAACTCCTTGTGTAATTGACTACATATTTATGAAATGTTGGCTAATAATAGCCAACATTCAAAATCTTAAGAGTTGTCCTCTTTACTAAAAAGTGTCCCCCACAAGGTTCATCATGGCATGCTCTGAGGATATCATATACTTCATCTTCTCTGATGCATCTTCTCATTATATTATCAGGCCCTATGTAGAATAAATATCCAACTATCCATAAGAGAAAAACTTTTCTAAACTAATTGCCTCTTCTCCCTTGGTGTGAGGGTGTTTTCTCTACTACCAAATAGTTGGCTATGTTTGCATACCAATGTGTATGTAGAGAGAGAGAGAAAATAGGTGCTCATCTGAGAAGGAATCATCTACAACACGTTCTTCTAATTTGGTTGGCAGTGTAGATAGAAACTTTGCCACTACATTGGCTTTCCATGGCTTGTCTACAATAGTAATATCAAATTCCTAAAGTAGCAGTAACCATCTCACAAGCCTTCCACCAACCATTGGTTTGTTCATTAGGTATCTTATTTTTGTATGGTTAGTATGTATGAATATAGAATGCCCTATAATGTAGTGTCTGAATTTGTTGATTGCATAAATCGCTGCTAACATCTCCTTTTCAGTTACTGTATAGTTGAGTTCTGCCCCCTGAAGATTTTTACTGATATAATAAATGGCATACTCAAGGTTTCCTTCCTTCTATCTTAGCACAACTCCTATTGCAAAATCAGAAGCATCTGTATGGATATGGAAATGTAAATTCCAATTTGGCCCTCTCAAGATAGGGGTCTTGGTTAGTGCTACCTTTAGAGTTTCAAAGGCATGTTGACAATTAGGTGTCCATTCAAACTCTACATCTTTAGACAATAAGACAAATAGTGGTCTTGCAAGTTTACTAAAATATTGTATGAATCTCCTATAGTACCCAACATGGCCAAGGAAGCTTCTAACATCCTTTTTTTTCTAAGGTACAAGTAGTGTTGATATTACCTCAATTTTGTTAGGGTCTACTTGGATTCCCTTATTGGACATAAAAAGTCCCAAAACTACTCCCTTAGTCATCATCATGAAGCATTTCTCATGACCCAGGGATAAGTGATGATTTTGACATCTTTGTAGTACTTTCTCCAAATTGGCAAGTGCTTCTTCATAGGTATTTCCATAAGTTGTAAAATCATTCATGTAAACCTCCATGGAATCACAAGCAAAGTCTGAGAGTATGCTTAGTATTGGACTTTGGAAGGTGGAAAGTGCATTGCATAGCCCAAATGGCAAGGCAAAGTAAGCAATACATGTTCCCTAAGGGCATGTGAAGGTTTTCTTGTCTTGATCTTCTAGGGCTATCTTAATATGATTGTACCCACTAAACCCATCCAAAAAGAAAAGTACTATTTTCCTGCTAGCGAATCTAGTACTTGGTCAATGAATGGAAGGGGGAAGTGATATTTCCTAGTTGTTGCATTCAACCCATGGTAGTCTACACACACTCTCCATTTCCCTTCTTAAAATTGCTAGTGGAGACACACTGACTACCAAAGATTGGATAGATGAATCCTACATCCATCAACTTTTGTAACTATCCTTTGACTATGTCACATATTGTAGGGTTCACTTTCCTTTGGGGTTGCCTACCTAGTTTATAGCCTTCATTGATGTAAATCTAATGCATGCATAGGTTTGGGTCTATTCCAATGGTAATCCCATGCAAATGCAACTACATGTGCTTGCAAAACATTCAACAATGAGGTCTATTGTGCAACAGTCAATTGATTGTTTACATTTAATGTCTTATTTGGCATAATCTCTAAAGTCAAGGATGATGTTTAAATAGACGAAATGTCAAGACCTTCTATATTGGAAATGCAATGATGTGGCAATAAGGTATGGAATATTTGGGAAATGGAATCAAATGTATTGGTAAGGATTATGTTATGTAGAGGGTCTTGTAAACATGTTAGATGATCATATTGTTGCGGGTCCCTACCATAGTTGTTTTGCATGACGTTTGCAATAAGTTCATCTTCATCTTGGTTTTCTAACAAGGGATTGTATTCAATAGTCATTAGAGTTTGTAATGAGTAGTGATCTTCCTCATCTAGGGTAGGGCATATAGTTTGCTCCAAATTTGCATGTGGTTGGGTAGGTGGATATACGACTAGTTTTTTGGTTACATTTCCATTGGAAATGATCATGTTACTAGACCCACAACTTGTGAAGGCATATGTAGTTTCCAACCAAGGTTTCCCTAAGATGAGGGGATATCCTACAATATTAGCTTTAGGTTGCAACACCATAAAGTCTTTCAGGGTACTCCCATGAGTCTAATGTTATTACCAAGTCTTCTATGATTCCCTCATGTTTGACTGTAGACCTGTCTATCGACTGTAACATAATAGGTGTAGGTTTGAGCTCCATTAGTTGTAATAATTTCATGGTTTCTTTGGTCATTAAATTAATGGTTGCCCCAAGGTCAATTAAAGTATTCTTAATGAGAGCCATTGATTTTGTCATCCACTACAGGGCTCCCAAGATCTGCATACTCGGGGACATTTATCTTTCCCAACATAATGTTTGTAAGTTGTCCTAAGCCATGTATAATTTAAGGGTCCTTATGTTTCCTGCTTGGATTTTTGAGGCATAACTCTCTCACTATTTTGTTATAAATTTTGGCACTTCCTTAATGGATTGAATGAGGGGTATCTAGATGCAAACATCCTTGAGCTATCCCAATAGATTAGTTTCAACTTGTCAATGATGTTTTTGGATTGTTAATCTCTCATGGAATGGAGGCTCTAGACTTATGGTCGTTAGGTTAACTTGATTTGAATCAAGTTCCCTAGGTTGTTTGTCCATGGGTTTGTTGAGAGTTCCTCATCAATTAACTCTGTGATGTGAGGAGATGGAGGCCCAACTAGCATTTTTCCTAATCTGAGGTGTACATCACTCACTTCAAATCCATAGGTGGGGTATTGTATGGTGTCATTAGCATAAGCCTGTTGGATAGGCTTATTATTTGGATTAGGTGTAGGTTGTGCTAGAAATTAAGGTGATCTTGGTGGTATTGGTGTAGCTATTGTTAGGTTTGGCATTATGGCTTGATGTTGTGGTTGCAAGGGTTGTTGTGGCTGCTGATAATTAAGATTTCAATTTTGCCACTGTTGACCTCTTTACTACTGTGGTTGCCATTGATTTTTTTTGGGGTGATGACTAAGCATTATAATTATGTCATTGGTAATTTTGTGGTGGCCACATGCCTTGTTGTTGATTTCAATTGGATTGAGGCATTAACCATTATGAGTTTTGCACATTGGTCCAAAATTGAGGGTTCCAACTAGGGAAAATTGCTTTATTACTTGGAAATGACATGTTATAGCTTAAGGGATCTTAGGGAATACCTTGTCTTGGTTGCCATGGTTTGAGTTGAGCTATGTAAAACACTTGACCATCTTCATCTTTTGGGGCATGAAATTTTGGCTTCTCTTGCCTATCTTTAGAAATATTGGCCAACTTCTTGCACTTGCAATTGATCTTCTTTTATCAATAGTGTGGGCAACATTTTGTGAGGTCTACTTTTGCTTCCTCTTGCTTTTTCTTGATATAAAGGGTATTTAAATATGTAGCCAAGTGGCTAATGATATCCTCTATTTTTGATAGAAGATTGCTCAACTCCACCCTTGAGACTCCATTGGATGATTTGCTGAGAGAGGAGGTCCTGTCTCCCCTGTTCTTCTTGGTGAAGGACCTACAATAGTTTCTACATAATCTACAAATCTCATCAAATGGTAAATGTGAGATGTCCCCTGCCCCAACGAGGTTGAAGGCATCTATATAGTCCTCATTAACTCCCCATAAGAATACCAGTTTCAGGGATTCATCAGAGAGTCTATTTTGATAGGATTTTTTGAGGTAAAACTGGAACCTCTCAATATAATCTTCCAACAATTTATCTTCTTTCTGTGACATCTTGAAGATGTCATCCCTCTTTCTATCTATGCCTATGTAGTAATCCTGTTATTTCTCCAAGAATTTTATCTTCATAACATTCCAATTGGGAACATCTCTTCCCAACCCCATGAACCATCTCAGAGTAGCATCTTTCAGTGTATCTTGAAATAAATTGAGTCTATGGGCATATGGGGTATAGTCATAACTTCGACATAGCACATCAAACTCAAAAAGAAAGATGTTTAGGTCCTCTATGACTAGCCTATAGAAGACACGCAATGTTGAAGGAGGTATGCTGTTTAAAGCAACAAACCTCTCCTGGTTGGCTACAGGGAACTCAAACGTTACATGCTCTAGTGGGTCTTATACTGCTACATCAACCACGATGCTTATGTGTATGTGGGAAGTATCCTCTGTATTTAGCGTAGGTACTAGTTTCAAGGATGATTCTTCTTCAAGAACACCCTCACTTTGTTCACCAATATCCTCTAATGCTTCATGAGACAAGGGGATAAATCTTCTTAGAGTGTCTCATTGCCTCTGCATGCAATAGTTGTGACTCTTTAGATCAACGATTCCTACACATTGTTAGTAACTCATGTTGCTATTGATGGCTAAAACCTAATTACCTTAATGCTAAAAACAAAATTGCTAAACTATGAAAGCTTGAAAGGAACTGAAATTACACAGGAGAATCTTGAACTTAGTACCGTCCTTGGCAATGATGACAAAAATGTAGGGCCTCTCTAATGTTTGATTAACTTGGTGCTACTAGGTAGATACAACTCAGATGATGGATTCATAACTGAATAGTTCATCTTTCACACAAGAGGCTTCATTTATTTATCAACCAGGGACTCATAAACTTTAGATAGTGCTGGCACAATATATGCATTCATGGATCCTAGAAACGCCCTATATCAATGGAGTATAGGTGATTACACATGTATAAAAAAACTATAAAAGTTGAAAAAAGGAAATGAAACACTAATTTTCAAAACAAAGGAAATATATATAAACTGCTATCTTATGCTACGGGTACCTATCACTTAAGACTATAACTATTAACTACTAAAATTGAATTGTGGCTAATTTCTCTGGAGTATGCAAAAAACATGAATCTATTAAACTCAATCCAAATTATAGAATCACATTCATGAATTCCACATGCATGTAACATAAACCACTTAACTAGTTCTAAAAATGCATCAATTAATCTAATAACAAGAAATATAGTGGATTAGTAGTACCTCAAGTGGCCCTTGCTTGAGTTTCTATTCCATAAAAGATGTCAAACACTCACTACTTAATCAACAAATCATGATGTTGAACTAACTCCTTTTATTGCATAAAAACTCTGAACTCTTACATATAATTTGACAAGAATCTGCTAAAGAATTCTTATTCAATAATACATATCTGTTGCTGCAACTGGTAACAAAAAAACAACTAATCAACTAGAAAACAACGATCAACAATTACTAGCTATTGACAACTAGATTTTCTCCTCAACAACATATCCTGCTATATAGGGTCTAGGAGGAGTCTTATTCCTCTAGGAATGAAAAAAATTCATAAAGTATCCATCCACTCTCCCGTAAAGATAGGGAGAGGACTTAGTATTGAAACAAAAAATAATTATTATGAAGCAGAAGAAGATAAATTGAATTAAAAATTTGTGTAAAGATGTGTGCCTGAGGACTATCATGTCATGAGTTAGTTATGCTCAGAACAAACTTCTTCTCCTTCAGGTAGTCTTATTTTGTGGACAAGGATATGCTGTGGTGACTCACAATGGATCTTTAAATGATCACCTTCATTCTCTTATGTCCAAATGTCACACTTTGCTATCTTTGACATTTCCCCTACAACCGTCCATAGTCCCTTTGCTGCAGGTTGAAAATCTTGTTGTTACGAGTTATAGTCCTTCTAGCTGCAAGATGTTAGTTTCATCCTCAAGGCATACACATCATTAACAATCATAATTTAATCATAGAATCATACTAAATCTCATGAAGATTTATGCATTCACACACACATATGTCAACATATTATATTTTCAATTCCACATACTTAAGTTTGCTTTAAAGTGTATGAAAGGAAAAAGATACATAAAGTCTTAGGAATGTCTGTGAAACTTAGCAGATGAAAGTATAAAAGCATAAAATGGTAAAGGAAAACTAGCCATTAATTGGACCCATCAGATTTAAATTAAAAACTTTGGGGACTAACTTCGCGGGTGTAAAGATGTGTTGATCAATTTTGTGAGCATGAAAATAAGCTAAGGAGAGAATTGGGTAGTTTGAGTGCTTATAAATATCTAGGGATTGATTTAATTCTATTAGTTAGAAAATATGATTAACAAGAGTGCCAAGTTAGTTAAAATCATATGTTAAGACACATACTTAAAATAACAATAGAAAATGGTGTAAAATGAATGAATGGACTTTTCTCAATTACAAATATAAATTCATAATCTCTAATAAATAGGTACATACATTTCAAATAAACTTAATAACACTCCGTATTACAAGTAGTAATTATCCCAATCTTGAACAATTACTTTAACCATTAAAAACAATAAAGAATTCTTTTAGATTCATTACGTATATTCTTCTTTGATGTTTCTAACCACACTTAACCATCCATCAACAAGATGATGCTAATGGATCATCGAGTGTGATAAAAAATGTCAAAAAAGAAAAAAACATACATAAAAAATTAAAAAAACATTCTTAATATTATATTTATTACACTGAAGGCATTCCTCATATGAACATTATTGGCTTACTTTAACAAACGGTTGAGAATGTGGTAGAATGATGGTTGACCATTGAAAAAGATTTGATCGTTCAATGATCCCAATTTAAAAAAAAAAAAATATTAAAAAAAATAAAATTTATACAAAGAAAGAAAGCAAAAAATTAGATATTCTTTCTACATTTCCACTAAAAATGTTTTATATTCATATTATAAAGGTAAAAAACAAAGAACAAAAAAACCATAACTATTATATTTTACAAATTAGAATAATATTATTATATTTTAATTTTTTTTTTTTTACTATTGAATTAGATATTGTTTCTAATTTTTCACTAATATTCAAAATGTATTAGTATGATACAAGACTATTGAAAAAGATCTACGCGTTCATGAACCCAATATAAAATAATCAAAGAAAGAAAGAAAGAAAGAAAGCAAAGAATCATATATTCTTTCTACATTTCCACTAGAAAACATGCTTCACATTCATATTATAAAAGTTAAAAACATTTTTTTTTCTTTTTCAAATTATTATATTTTACAAATAAAAAGCTATTATTTTTTAGAAAAAAACATATTTAAATACACCAAATTTATTATCAAAAAAATCATTGCACTTTATATATAAAAAAAGTAAAGAATTAAATATTATTTCTAAATTTTTGCTAATATTCATAGTTTAAAAACCATTGCAATATTATATGCACATATATACAAAGAAAAAAATATATATTCAAATTTATAAAAAAATTGTTACATTGTATACTCAATATTATTTAGTTTCAAATTATATATATATATACTTCCTACACAAAACAAACAATTATTTTATAAAGCAAACAATTATTTCAAATTGTTTTTCTTCTTAGTTCAAAACATTTCATAATTACATTTTACTATATTTAATGTCAAATACTAACCTCTATTCATACAAATTCTAAATTAACAAAAAAACGTCTTATCTATTGCACATTTAGTACATAAAATGTGAAAAACTCATAACAATAATTAAAAATTGTTATGAACTTATCATTTGAAAACAAAAATGATTAAATAAAGTATAAATTTACATTTTCAATGATTAAATAGAATGTAAATTTACAATCTCTAAGAAATAGATAAGAAATATTGAAGATTTCAGATAACTTGTGGAACACTCCACCACGTTATAAAAAATAATCAAGAATTCCAAAGACTTGTGGAATACTCCACATTGCATGAAAAAATAATCAACAATGCCACATTAAGCACTCCCCATTGCAACAAGTAATCCCCCATATTACGGTAGGCATCTGGCCAAAGCTTTACTTCGGCATAAACGTGCACTCGGTGTATTTTAAAAACAAAAAGAGAAGAATAAAAAAGAACTAAATCTTTTTAAAAGAGAGGTTAAAAGTTCGAATCTTGTAGAGGCATAAATTTTACATATATTAATTAATAAAAACCTTTCCTATAGATTACCGATGACATGGCAAGACGATCACGAATACCTGCTGACGCGAACTGTTCCACCGTTTAAACCCAATCTTTGGCGCACACGCAGTATCCACGTCAGCAATATTGTTCATTGTTAGACGCCCTCAATGCTCCATGTCATTCTCGAATATTTCTGTACCATATAATTTCATGCGGTGGTCAGTGAATCCTTTACCGCCTCCTCCTACACAGGCTCTTTCGGTCGACAGACAAGCGTCGTACGCAGCGCTAACTAAATTCCGAAAATGTTGTGCTATTAGATAAATCCATAACCTTCACTTTCTAACATCGGGGTTTAGCAGAGGTTTAATTAATTCGGTATTTAGGGTTAAAAATAAGTATTCAGTTAACGCAACTGACATTGCCGTGTATTTCATCTATATTGCTTTGCGGGGTTCCAGAACTTTGCACAGCAGCCTCTATTTTCAGATATTTTTGCGATCAGTGTAGAAACTGCAGATTAGGGTTTTGAGGTAAGAAAACCTCACGCACTTTAAGAAACTATAGGGATTTTATTTTTTTTTGGATTATATTAGAGACTAAAGATCACAGGTTGGATCCCTAATCCAGTAAAATAAAGGACATTTGGGAAGCCTAGTAGGGTTTATATTTGAAAAGAAATATCGGCCAAAGAGGTTTCAAACCCTTAGGATCCTGTTGGTGTTTATCGTTTTTGTTTAGTCTTTATCCATGGATGACTTTGAGAAGGCTATAATTATCAGTTTTGATCAGAGCGGCGCCATAGGGCCCGAGTTAAAAGCTCAGGCTGCGGCCTATTGTGAACAAATAAAACAAGAGTCTTTAATCTCACAGGTTTGCCTAGAAAGATTTGGTGCCAGCAATTATGCAGAGGTGCAATTCTGGTGCTTGAAAACCTTGGAAGAAATTGTGAAGCTCCGGTATGCATCCCTTGCTTTGCAAGAACAAATGTTTATTAGAAATTCTGTTATGTCGCTAGTAATTGAAAATTCTGCAGGGTTAGATAGACCAGCTTTTGTGAGAAATAAGCTTGCTCAGATTCTTGTCATTCTAATTCTTATGGAGTATCCGTCTCGCTGGCCTTCAGTTTTCCTGGATTTGCTGTCCTCTTTGGGCAACGGTCCCTTTGTTGTAGATATGTTTTGCCGTGTTTTTAATGCGCTTGATGATGAGTTGATTAGTTTGGATTATCCTCGCAATTCTGAGGAAATTACCATAGCCGGAAGAATCAAGGATGCTATGAGAGAACAATGTGTGACTCAGATTGTAAATTCCTGGTATGATATGGTGGTATATTATAGGGATTCGAGGCCAGAGTTAGCTGCCACTGTCTTGGACACAATGCAGAGGTATGTGACCTGGATTGATATTGGTCTAGTTGCGAATGACAGGTTTTTATCTATGTTATTTGAGTTTCTTTTGACTGAAGAAAGGGCTTCAGAGCTTAGAGGTTCTGCCGCCACTTGTGTTTTAGCAATAGTTTCCAAGCGGATGGATCCAAAATCTAAGATTGCGCTTCTTAGACAGCTGCAAATTCGTAGGGTCTGTGATTTGGTGCTTGGCAAGCAAGATACCGAGTTTGCAGTGAAGCTTAACGCTCTTCTTACGGGTTTTGCACAAGAGGTTTTGGAATGTGCACGCAAACTTGATTCAACTGAGCCTTCTAATGAAAGTCTCGCAGCGAGGGAGGTTATTACAGAAATGCTGGATGCTGTTTTCCCCTCTGTAATTTACTTTTTGCAGTATGGGGATGGGGATGAAGATTCTAATACTTTGCAGTTTTTATCCAATTACGTGTCCCGATTGAAGCCTGCTCCTCAATTAAACGCAAAGTATATGGGTCACATTGGGCAGATCTTGGAAGTAATTCGAGTTAGGATTCAGTATGATCCTATGTATCAGGGTCCTTTAGACATCCCTGACAGAATTGGGAAAGAAGAGGAAGATAGAATGCATGAAGAACGCCACAAATTTTTTGTTTTGTTCAGACATATTAGTCGCTTGGCACCAGATGTAGTTCAAAGTTTCACTAAAAACACACTGTCTACTGTCCTTGGGAGTTCAGAGGCATCTTTCCAAGATGTTGAGAGTGCTATTTCACTTTTTCATGCCCTTGCGGAAGGAGTAAGTGAGGATACATTGAAAAATGATAGTGGGCCTATTGGTGAGACCCTTAGAATGCTTCTATCAGCTCAAGTTCCCTTCCATTCGCATCGACTTGTTTCCCTCATATATATGGAAACAATCAATCGCTATGTGCGCTTTATTCAACAGCATGTTGAGTATATTCCTTTGGTGCTTGCTGCTTTTCTGGATCGCAGGGGTATTCACCATCCCAATCCAAATGTCAGTGGTCGAGCAAGTTATTTGTTTATGCGAATTGTTAAGGCCCTGAGGGCACAGTTGGTACCTTTCATACAGGATATTTTGCAGGTTTGAGTCTAGCATATCAGTATCTCGTCAACATGTAATTTTGGCTACCACTTTTTTCATTAATAATTTCCTTAATAGTTAGATGTTCATGCATTGATGTATGTTCTATTTGCTTTGAATCCAAAGAGTCTGCAAGACAAACTGCCTAGCTTTACGCCGGTTAGTGTACATTCAAGTAAATCAAATACTCAAGGCATTGAAGATGGGAATCACATATTTGAGGTGGGATGGTATATGGTTTTTCTCTTGTTTTTGATTGGTAAAAGGGAATATGTCATAGTCAATTTGAATTGTAACCATTTTCTGTATATACTGTTCATTTGCAGGCTGTTGGTTTGTTGATTGGAATGGAGGAGGTGCCATTGGACAAGCAGTCTGAATATCTTTCAGCTTTATTGGCACCACTTTGTCAACAGGTAATTATTTATTATGATTACTGTTTGACTGTGATAATTCTTTAGATAGTAAAAGGCAAACTTTCTTGGATAAGCAAATATGCTGTAGGGAAAATATGACTTTTTAATGAAGATTACTGGCTGTTCCCAAATACACTTGAGGTATATATGACAGTCCTTTCTGTGAAAGAGTATCTCTGAAGAAAACGCATTTTTTTTCAGTCCGGTCTCTTTGATTCTTCTTAAGCTGATTTAACCGTTCTTGGATCTAGGTTACTGTTTTGCTTGCAAATGCTCAAGCGCAGGATCCAGCAGGTTCTGCCACAAGCCTACAACAAGTTATCTCTGCTATCAATTCATTAAGCAAGGTTGCCGTTTAGCTTTTAGGCGGTCCAAGTACAATTTTAACTTCTGAGCATCTACAAAATGTTGGCAGTCAAGTTTCTTAACCATCATATATACAGTTTTGGTGGCTCTTGTGTGTTTTAACAAATCTAACCTTTTCTTTTTCAGGGATTTGGTGAACGCCTGGCAACTACCAGCCGTCCTACAGTTGGCAATATGTTTGAACAGGTACACTTCAAGAAGCTGGATATTATAATATCTATCATGAACAAATAGAAAATAATCCAGAAATATAGTTGGTTTAGATGCTATATATTGATCATTTATTGATACTTGAAACATTTAATTATTTGTTGGCTATAGCCTGTAGTTGATGAAACTATAAATGTTCATGACTAAATAGTAAAACAAACAATTGAAAAGTGCTATAAAAAATGATCTTTAGACTTCTTGTATACCTCAAGGTTTTATACCTAAGGTTAAAATTGAAAAATGTCAAGTGCTACAAATGAAAATGGTACTGTCACTAAATATGTGGAAAGGCCTTTTGCTGTAGTTGATTTAAGTTTAAGCTATAAAATTCCACAAGACTAAAATAAAAGTAAATAATCCAACAGTAGAATGAGTTTGACCTTAGACTTGGTGTGTACATTGTACAACTAGGTTAAAGTTGAAGAAAAATTTAAGTGGTACATAAGAAAGTTGTAGAATCACTAAATGGCATGTGAGAGGGCCTTGTGTACATCTAGTGTCTAGAAGCAAGAAATTTTACTCAAAACTTATCTCCATGAAATTACAACCTTTTGAAACTATGATGGCTGTGTATCTAATGATAGTTAACACTGCAAAGGCATCCAGCAACAAGACCAAGTGATAATGCACATTAATAAAATGATGCTAGGGTATGATTAGAATAGAAAATGAGCATGCGTCTGTTACTTGTCAGAGATTGCATGGTATCTGGTGGCTTTGCAGCTTATGTGGGATGATTAGGCAGAAGATCTGGCTCTGCTGCTTTGAATATCAACTCAACGATGTGCTTACATAATATCAATACAGCTGATGAATTAACCTGAAATTCGTTACCACATTATGGTCATATGGCTCCATAATCTGAATGTCTTATCAATCATCTTTCATATTAGTTTATAAAACTCTTATGATGGTGAATATGTTGCAGCATAATGTTATGTTGCAACATAATAGTTTGATCCATACTGCAATGGCAACATGCTATGACATGAAATTGAAAGGAGTCCTGTGACTAAAATCACAACCCATACATTGATACACACTCAAACATTCTGACAACAAATTGAACTAAAAGTCTGTATATTTATTTCCAGAGAGATTAAATATATGTAATTATTTGTGAGTACAGAGTTGAGCATGTCTGATTCGAAAGTTTGCTTATTTCAATATGAATTTCAGCATTGGGTGTAGAGTAACTCCTGTTTCTCTTTTTGTCTGTAGCGAGTAAACTTGATATTTCTATTTGTTTGATTTACAGACATTGAATGTTTTACTGCAAGTGCTATTGGCATTTCCAAAAAACAATCTTCTAAGGAGCAAGGTATAAGATGTGGAGCTTCTTTTCCCCTCTAATCAGATTCCTAGTAAATATTTGTATGATATGTATGATGACATTCTTTAATGCATCATGTCAGGTCATTTCATTTCTTCATAGAATGGTCGACACTCTAGGAATTGCTGTGTTTCCCCATCTTCCAAAAGCAATGGAGCAACTACTTGTTGAAAGTGAGGTAAGTATGATTTGTCCAGTTCACTTAAATTTATTTTGGTATAAGTGTCATATGATGTGAATCATTTGTATGTACATTATCCTTATTTGTTGGATGGCAATGCTGAACGTAATATTCACTATAGTGATGCCATGGAAAATACAAAATGGTAGTTTTATTTTAAAGTCATAGTGTGGAAAACATCACATGTATCCTCTAAACTGGTTAGTGTCTTCATAGTTTAATTTGAAAACAAATTAAATAGTTACAAAACTCTTGAACTAGGATGGGGGTGGCAGGGGATGGGGGATGCGTTTTGGAGTCCTCGATTTTTTTGGGCCATTTTTGGGAATTGTAGGGGATGGCTATATAAAAAATAGGGAAATTCTAATTTTAAAATATATAGGGAAATTTTAAATATTCATATGATAATATTGATAAAGCATTCATATACATTATAGAACCTTAATATTTGACATTTGTGTTAAATTGAGAGTTTACATGAGAGTCAAAGTTGAACACCTAATTCAAATTGCTTTCATAATTCATTATCAATATGCATATGATATTAAAAAACATTATACAAGTTACAGCAAAATGTCTGAAGGCTACAAGTTTCACTTTCGATTATAATTGAAATACAAAAAAAGAAAGTACATTGCTGCCCCTAATATGCATCTCTCAACACTGCATCAAAATCAGAGTCCTCATTTGAGTCGTTGCCATTGTGAGGGTCTGCCTCATCCAATAGAACAAGAACCAATCCCTTTGGTGCCTCCTCATCATCCGAGGCGGGCATCTTCGAGGTCAACATCCCACCATAAAGCTAGAGTTTTTTGATACTTTGGAGTTTGACGATCTTGAAGTCGAAGAGCACTATGCATGACTACTAGCTTCTTGGCTCGTCTAGAGGTAAGTCTATTCCTCTTGATGGAGTGGATAAAGCCATATGTGGACCAATTCTTATCTACAACTAAGGAACTGGCAAGGTGTGAAAGGAAGTGAATGGCAAGCATCCTCAACTGTGGTGTATCCTTCTCGTGCCATGTCCATCCAATAGGGTCAGTTTGAGTTAATGTAGCTCTATCCATCTTCGCTTATAGATTTGGGAAGGCAAGCCATTGTGTGCAAAGAACTCCTTGACTGAATACATCTTACAAAAGCACCCTCCACCATCATACCAACCAATCTGCACACATGTGCTGAATTAGTGGCCACTTGTACAACATTTGAGGCCCCAACCTCCTCTATGGCCTCTTTCAAAATGCTAAATTGGAAGTCTGCATCCTCACGCTTCCTTGAACAATCCACAACTCTAAAAAATAAAAGCTAGTTGGGCATGTGACTATGATATCGATGAGTGGCTGATGTCTAATACCGGTCCTTTGCATGAGTTTTCAAGATTTCCGAACAACACTCAAATGGATTCTTTGGCTGTTCACCTCCACCCCCAACATTTCCACATTTTGATGTGGCTGAAACCCTTACATTTATTTGAGTTTCTTGCACTTCTTGTCACTACTGTCATTCTCATTGCTGCTCATGTTGTCTTTTTGAAATTTAATGTAACTTTAAACTGAAAAATGAATTTTTTTTTAGACATTTCTTACTTTAAGCTTTGAAAAAAATTTGCAAAAAAATAAGAATTGATAGAATGATTTACCTCTTTGAATAAATTGCAACTTCGCTACCAATGATGCCCTAGATTCAACCTCTTTTGCAGCTGCTACTTCAATCCCTGTTCAAACAATTTGCTCTTCCTTCAAACCCTGCTGCAATATATTTGCACAAACAAAAAATACAAATGAAATGAAATGAACATCTTTTTCTCCATTTAGGGAGAGCTGGGGTGTTGGGACCCACATAAGAATAATTTAAAATGTTTATTTTCAAGATATGAGTTTTTTTTTAAAAATGTTGCTTTTTTGGGGGGGGGGGGGCGGGAGGGTGGAGAGGACGGTCCACATTATTCCTGGCCGTCCCCTCCCAGACTGCTCTGCATCCCTGTGTTTCGGAGGCATTTTCGATGAATTCAAGATTTTTGGGGATGGCTCGGGGACGTCCCCTAGGCATCCCCCTCGTCCCCGGGATGTCCCGGAAATGGGGACGTGTCCAAAAACGACAGGGACATGTCCCCAGGTTTCCCTGGTCTTTGAGTATCCGTTTTACCATTTTGTGTAGATGGTGTTTAACTTTTTTTTCTGTCAATTGATATAAACAAATTCCTTTCATTAAAATGGAAAGTTCGTACATAAGGCTTTAGAGAGGCCAACATTTATACCTGCTTAATGGTTTCACATACCCTGTAGAAAAGTTTAACATTGAGTTTGTGGAAACCTATATCTCCGAAATGACAAACTTAACAAGGCCACAGAAACCAGGACAGTCAATATGGAAAGAAACAGGCATGCCATTATCTCATTGGAAGCATAGGCTTGGTTAAGGCTTACCATCTCTATCTTTATGTGTCTATGATCCCTAGCCTCTTCCACTTACTGCTGGTCTAACTTAAATCTCATATAGCTACTATGTTGTATTCAGGCTCAGTTTGTTTAGTGCTTTCTTTTGGATGTTAAACACTCTTATATTGACCTAAATAGATTTTCTTGATTTTGGTTATTGTTTGTTGTGTACATTGATATGTTTCCTCCTTCTCTCTCTCTCTCTCTCTCTCTCTCTCTAACTCATTCATACAATTTTATATCATCATCCATTTGATAATTATATATTGTATTTTATGTTCAATATGTAGTATTTACATTTCTGATGTATATATGTACTTGATACATAACAAGTGGTACTAGAAACTTTCCAACCTTGAATCTGTGGTTCAGTTTAATTTCTTTGGTTTGTGGCCTAGTTAAGGCATTTATGTACAAGAGAAACTTGGGGGAAAAAAACTAAGCTTTCGCTTACAATTGAAAATATTTTTTTTTTTGAGAGAAAGGCATTCTATCATCTGTGTGAAAAAAGATAAACCCCAAAGAAGAAAAACCTCACAATTCAAGATACAGCAACAAAAAAATTCAAAAACAAATAGTCATAAGAAACAAACATGTCAACTCTTCTTTCTACTTCCGTTTCTTCTTTTCATTGTTTTTATTGTAAAATCAATTGCAGTCATTCTCTTTGCCTTTTGTTTCTATTCAAACTGCAAAGTAAAAGCTGGATAAGAAAAGATGACTCTAATAAAAGCGGGAGGTGCATATAGTTATCACTGTAAAATTTATTATCAACAAAACATTAGTAAATAACAGGAAATTGTAAAAATAACAATCCAACACTATGTTTCAAGAATCAAGATGCAAGAAGTTAAAACCTTGGTGGAAGTCATATAGGAATGAATGCATGCCAACGTCGTTGAATTGGTGTTATATTTATAAATTCCTGTACGATTGGATTATTTGCCATGACAGAGGGGTGTCTATTTTTGTCAAATGTGCTTAGGACTTGCACCAGGTATTAATGATTGGCAGACACTGCATGCAGTGATATAACCGTGCATGCTGAATTATTATGCTAATATAATTTTTCCAAAAGTGCATGTTTTCATATATACTTACTTAACCCATTTGCAGTTTTGCTCCTTTAGCAATTGATGAATTGTAACTTGCACACATTTGCTTGGAAAAATCTGATTAGTAGTCAAATTTAATTTGCTTTTACTTCTAGAGTGTTTGTGTATGCTAGTAAAATTATTGCACATTAATAACTTCATCACTGTTGTCTTATTTCATATTGCTTTGATTTTGGTTAATGCAGCCAAAGGAAATGATGGAATTTCTTGTCTTGGCAAATCAACTCATTTGCAAATTCAAGTCTGCAATGACTGGTATTCTGGAAGAAGTATTTCCATTTATTGTGAGTCGGGTGTTTTCCATTTTTCCCAAGGATGGCATACCAACAGGACCTGGCAGCAATACTGAGGTGTGCATACATTAATTTACTTGCCTTAAACTAGGTTTCTGGTATCTATAAGTTTAATATCATTTTTTGCTAAAGATGCCTAGGGTTAGGGACCTTAAGAGAAATAATACCAATAAACCTATGCAAGAGAAACAACATCAATAGAATCTTAAATGTAGCAGAAAGAAATTATGGCAGACTAATGGTATAGCAAAGGAATTTACCGTAGTAGACAGTTTGGTGAAAAACTAGAAAAAATAACACTCACTATATTAACTCAATCATTCCCAGTATAATAAAAGATATTTCACATTTGTTGTTTAATTGTAATCCAGTTGTGAGTATTTATAGGCACATCAATATAGAAAATTGGTGAGTGGTATTACAATCCAATGGGTAGAAAAGTATTAACCAAAAAACCTCTTGTAAGGGCCCCAAATTTGTTTTTTGGGGGGCTACTGCCCCTCATGTTCCCCAGTAGGGACAATGCCCTGGACCTCACCATTGTGATATAGTGTACAGTCTATAACAAGTTTAAAGCATGCGAAGTATTCAACACATTCAACAGCCCCTAGAGCTTCAAGGAGTGCTGTGAAAATAACAGCTACCCTTATCAGGACCTTAGAGATTACAAGCAGCATATTATCCCGCTTCAAGATCCCTTATCTCGCTTCTAGATCCATGAACAACACCAATTGAGTCATCTGAACTGGAATACAAGTCCACAGGCTTTGTGAAGACTCAATGTGCTGATTGCAAGGTTCTATCAAGTCACTCACAGCCTTCGCCATCTTCTCCCTTCTTGCATTGTCATTAGCTGGACCAGAAACCAAGGCAAATCATTGATCATACCCAAAGATGGAAGAATGAAATAAATGCACGATCCTTTCTACCTTAAAACGAATAGACCAAGACCACAAACATTCCATTGATCTTCTTCCAGAACCTTTACCTATAAACTGACCAAATGCGATTAATGGTTTCTCAAACATGCTGGTCCCATCAATGTGAAACCAAGACTTGCTCTCGTTGATATGGAGATAGATTATGAATACAATGATTCTCTCACTCCTAATTATACTTGGTTTAGTAGGCAATAATGGAACAATTGAACATGCTCAAATGAGGTAGAGAAATAATATTTTATAATAGAGCTCCACACCTTACTCCTCATGCATTCTTTCATTCTTTAACTAACAAACCATTGCATATTCAGAGTCCATGAAGTTGCAGAATTGAAGGTGAGACAGTCATAATCAGTCTTCTCTCTTGCTCTGTGGGTCTCAAACTGTAGTAGTACCAATGAAGATACAATAATATACGATTCCAGCATTTAATATACTTGGACTTTCGTTTCAATCTCTCTTTTTCACTTCTCTTTCTCAACTCCCCTTTCCCCCTGTATTTTTTTGTCATCTCTACCATCTTCCTTCTCCCTTTCAGAGAAGATCATTTGAAATGAATTCATTTCTTTCACACTTTCTATAGGATAATACAGGAGACGATGCAGAAGCAAGTGCACTTTCTTCCGGAAACAGAAACTTATCTTACTCTCTAAGCATGCAGTGTACAGGATACTAGTGACCTTCTGAACAGGTTTACAGCTTTTACATTCTCTCTCCCCCTCAGATTGAACTTGCAAGCTATCTACTGCAATGATACAGATGAGGGAGCAGTGTAGCAGCACATTCCACTCTTGAATTGATTTTTACCTTCACTTTTCTGGATTTCAGATGCAAATACCTGAAGAATCAGTGCAATAAACAGATTTTGCAATCATACATGGCTCCTACTTGTCCCCACTCCTTGGATCATGCAGATGCAGCACAGTAATTGAAGAACATGCAATAATTCTTATTTACTCTTCCTTTTTAGTGAAGCAAAAAGGAGAAAGATCACTCACATTCACACTCCTATCGTTTCCAACTTATCACTCACCATGATCAAGCAGGGGTATGGTCATAATTGAAACATACAACATCCTGAATGCACAATGACTACCATCATAAGTTTGGATATTAGACAAGTTTTGAAAGATGGAAAAACCGAAAATAGAAAATGCTGTCTCTAGGTTGGATAATGAAGTATGAGAATGATTGTTTGAGGTTGATTTTTAGTGACTGAAATCAACAATCAATCCTTTTATGGACAACACTACCATCATTGTGACAGTTTATATCAAAATACACTACATATTCCTTTCAGTCAGTTATTATTGTATCAATTGGACTAGCTTCATTTTTTCCTTCAGTATCAAAGTCCACAGAATCAAACAACGGTGCAGGGAGAAGTGGAATTTCAAAGTCATTAGAAATGGAAAACACAATATTGGCAATAATCAAGCCTACTATTATTCTCTGTGATCCTTGGTCTGGTCCTCCCATAATTAATTCTGCAATTCCCATCTAGCATGGCAATGCATCTGTTTGTTTAATGTGGGTTTCTTGCTATTGCCACCATTGTGGTTGTAGACAAATCATGGGCTGCATCATACACATTCCTGCACCCGTATATGGTTGTAGGGTTCTCATTACTTGATTCACATCTCTTGGGCCGTAATTATATCCTCATCATTCACCTCCATACCAACTATAACACAGTCCTTAAGCCAAATTCTTATGTAGTTGTGGCTAAGATGACAATGAAGTTGTGTGTTAAATTCTTTCATTATGTGTTATGCATTAGGGCCTTTCTCTCCCACCTTTGAGTTTTCATCCCCGGGAAGCTTCTTGGGCATAACATCAAAAGAAGGGCATTGCTTCTAGCAAGGTTTTTGGGGCTGGAAAGGTGGGAGCAACAATTTGTTTTCTTTCGTTTTGTCTCTTTCAGCTGTAAGCGGGACCTGCATAAATAGTAGCCCATCACAAAGCTTAATTTATTGTTTAAAAAGACTACACCAAATAATGGAAGGCAGGATCCATTATGTGCAAGATTTCAAATTTCCACGTCTCTTCTTTTCTTTCTCACTGGCTCACTCACTTATTTTAATATTTAATTCAACCAGCAGCAGATATCAACAATTAGCCTATGAAATTTGTCATCTGAATGTAGCAAGTAAACAGGGAGAGTCGGCCAATTTCCTTCAAATTCTTCAATACCTAGAAACAAAAAATGACTAGGACTAATTACCAAAGTGAAGTTAGTGGCATGCTGATACTCGCATAGGCTTTAGACAGGTTAGTCATTTCTGAACAGTGTACTGTAATTTGGGTCAAAGAGGAAAAAGACAGAGCTCATCCCCTGGAACCTAGCATCATGCTATCATGTATTCATGATTGAAAATGTTTGTGTATCTCATGAACACAAGTGTCAAATACATTGCTGCCCTATATGTGTCAAGTCAGCTATCGTCATACTCAATAGCATAGTTGCAAGATTCTGACTTTCATTTGGACTCGTTTGGCTGATGTTTGAGTCAGACTTGGACTTGGCTTTTACCATGGACCTTTCACTAAATCAACTTTAAACTTTAAAGACATAATAAACTAGAATGTGTGCAAGCGAACTGTAATGTGAATAAGGTGTTTGAAACCACAGCACACAGAAGGAAAGAAAATCACAACTAAAAGTTGTGACCAATAATTGTAATGCAATATGCCTTTGCATTTGGTAGGAAGGGCATGCAATTTCCTGTTGAAGTTTGATTTTATTCCTTTAGGAGGATGCTTTTTTGCTTAAGGAGGTCCCATTTGTGGAAGGAGCTTGTGTTTTTGCTGAACAACTAGGGCACATGATTGCCAGTTTGCGATTTGCAGTCAAGTGTCCATCTACTGGCTGTGTTTTTTTGCTATTGCAATCATAAGGCTGAATCTTTGCCAAGTCCGAGTCTCTGTGACTCACCCATGTCTGCTCATCTTGGGACTTGTTGATGCTGGTTAGTTTCTGGTGAGTCCTGTAATACTGCTCTTTAGAAGACCAAGTTATTTATGTGTAATGTATTACAATATTTTTTTGTTAGAGGCTCTATAAGTACATCTGAAATCAAAATATTAACTAGAGCAGAGGATATGATGCAGAAAAACTTACCACATTTAGAAGTTACAGACCTTCCATATTCAAGGGAAACAAAACTAGAGTAAAAATGACTAATATCAAAGAGCCTTACACATGTCATTTCTTCTGATCTGTAATCACTTGGATATCCAATGTACAATTCACAAGTATGGTTTTACTTTTATTTAAATGCTATTCCCAATCTGGACAACAATTGAACTCTGCAAATTGCTCTGTCTGAGTTCTTAAATGTGTTATAGTTTTCTAGCATCTCAACAATGCTCTATAGCTAGCTTTGCTGTGAATAACTTTCTAATTCAACATTCTTGACTCAAGTTTCCTTTCTTGCAGTCATCTTCTGCCTCAAGAACTCCATTAGATCACTCCTGGCTATGCTTTAATGCAATTTCATTACCTTTGAATTTTCTCAAGTCCCGTTGCCTTATGCCTAGAGGGTACCATGCTAAGGAATTATTGATCTTTAAGGAACTTTAAGAGATATTGTTTTCTGTCTTTACTCTTCTTTTGAATATGAAACAACTAAAATTGCCTTGGGAAATATGCAAGTAGCATGACATGTTGGAGAACTCCATGACACATGACAACAAAATAGAACCACCATGACACATGAGAGTGACACAAAATAGAACCATTAAGGCAGTACTGCGAATATTACCATGTGATATCTAGTGATTATGACACCGCACAAAGCATTCCTTGATTCTTGGTGGTAACAACAAAGCATGCTTAACAACTTGGTTTTCTGCCTCCATGCTGTTTTTGTAGATGACTGCATCTTTGCCTTCAATTCTTTCTTATTGGAGGTTAAAAGCATGGATTTTGCTCTTGTTTAGTTTCATTGACTAATAAGTACAACTAAGCATCTCAATTGATTTAATTTCATTATGATCCAATTTGGATGGGGAGACCTTGTTCCATGTATTCAGTGGCAAGGTTGGGCTTTTTGTTTGGACGGGGGGGGGAGACTAGACCTTGTGACCTCTTGCCTGCAACAGGATGCTTTAGCCAATCAAGCTAGGTGCCCCCCACTTTTTTTAGACTGCAGGAATCAGGTAGCCCCTCGCCCCCCCTCTTTTTTTTAGACTGTAGGAATCAGGTAGCCCCCCCTTAAACTGCTGGCGCGACACGCCCTCCGGTACCACGGGGATGGGGGGAGACTAGATCTCGTGACCTCTTGCCTGCAACAGGATGCTTTAACCAATCGAGCTAGGTCCCCCGCCCTGCAAGGTTGGGCTTTTATTATTTGTAGGTGGTAATGTTATTTTAGATTTTTTGAGTGGTGGACACAGTGTTTTTATCTGCAGTTGGAGAATTCTTAGGGGCAGCAGGATGCCTTACATTTTTTATGCAACTCTTCTTGTAGCACACACTAGAGTTGTGAACTATGATGGGAACTTAGGGAGCTCCCCAAGCCTGTGGCTTGATCCTAGATGAATGTAATAAGCTTGTGCAAATGTTTGAACCTAAAGTACCACCAACCTAAAATCAAAAAATATATCACTATAAACATCTCTGTTATTTCCATTATGTTGTCCCCAAACTGGGTGATTTGTATGGCATTCTATGTCTTTACGTGTGTTAAATTTTGTTTTTTCTGGATTTGGTGGAAAATTGCACCCAATTTTTAGGTGAGATTTAGGTCCTTGGTTTTGAGTGGTAAACTTTTTATTAGGGGCAGTTCTACCGGCTGTATTGCATTGAAAATGATATTTGTTTGTGTTTGCATATATGAGAACAAAATCATATGGAGATTTTATGGACTCGGGAAACCATATGTCAACATGTATTTGTGAATGATAACAATGATATTTTTATTATGTTTTTGAATCCTTGATGTGCATGTGGGAACAATGTCTGTACCTAGTAAAAAGTGTACTCGCTATGATTGCTTAGATATGCTGTGAACATATACCATTACAATTACAATGGTCATAGTCTTGTCACCTTGTGTAAACTCAAGGTTTATTTTTGTCCTAAAACTATAGGACTAAGAAGATAGGTATATTCACATGAAAATTGAACGACATGGAATTTGAGGGTCTCATGGAATTTTTTCCTTGGCTAGCTAATCTACAAGTCCATTGCAATGATGCTTGACATTGAAGCCAATAAAATTGGGTATTGCTCGGGAGTGACAAAATGGATATATCGATGGTTCCAATAGACCAAGGACTTCTAGGGAAGAGTTCTTGCGTCCTAGAGATGATTTAATGGGCATCTTCTGCATATTAAACCAGTGCTACACATTATAGATCTTAAAATTGTTCAATGGTTCTCATTCACAAGATGGTTTTAGAAGAGCTTCTTATGCACATTATACTAGTTCTTGACCATATATAATTTTACAACGATAGGAGTTGTTTGCAATTTGAAAAAGCGTTCATTTGAATAGTATACATTTTCTTGGTTACATTGTGTGAGCTTGGTTTACAAGTGGAGTTAAGAGAAGATCAGAAGATGCAATGTTATTTAAGAGAGTGGAGATCCAGGCCACCATTTTGGAGGGCGGGCGGGGGGGAGGGGGGTGAGTCAGATTAGATCCCAGTTGACCAAAAGCTATCTCCTTTTGACCATGCCATTATTTTGGAGTAAATTTCTTTAGGCATAGGTTTAGGGCCATATTGGCTGAAATAATGACTTTTTAATCTCCTTTTGTACCAGCAAACAGATTTGAGAAATGGGCGACCACAAGATTCAACATAATTGATTCTTCTATCCTCCTGAAGGATAAAGCTGTATTACAGCCTCCTTTTTTCAGCCACTTAAACCTCACCCTTTGCCTAGCAGTAGCTAAGCTGTGGATATTAATGGTCCCTTCTTGTCAACTCATCCTTTTCTTTTGTTGCCTCAAGGTCCTCTGCTGTCTCAAGCTGAATGAGATACTTTAGTAAAATGATTTCCAGTGTTAACTGTTAGGTGGTCCTGGTGCAAACCTGCTTAATTTTCATTCCTTGAGGCAACCCTGTATAGATCGAAGTCTTCTATACATATGATACATGGCTGTCCTGTATTACAGTGGTTCCACTTGTAGCTCCATAAGTTCAAAGTGGGAGGGGGACATTGTTATGTTTTGTTCTCTTAAAGATGTTGTTAGATTGAGCAACTTCTTGATTAAAAATCCAATTGTCTGTAATGAGGATATTGTCTACCTTTCTGCAGCAAAGGATTGTCCTATCCTCCGATAATTGCAGCCTTCTGTCCTGTCCAAGGTTACCTGCCACATTCATAAGCTTCCGTGTATTCATAAACTCTTCGAAGTGATTGCTTAAAGCATCTACATGAAGAGTACCCTTTTATTTCTTAATAAGAGTAGGTTTGAAATTCCCTGCCATGTCACAGAGAAGATTCTTGCCATTCACCATAATTTTTAGAATAGATATCCAATGGCATACCCTTTTCTCTGACATCTGCTGGAGCATAAACAGTCATAACCATGTACTCAGAGATCTCCTTCTGGCATGTGACATTACTGCCAACCACCCTTTCAAGAAGCTAAAGGCATAGAATTTCCTTAGGACCCCTAATGATAACCTCCTATTGACCCCTAGCTGAGACTGCCAAACTCATGTTGATGCCATCTCAGGGGGTTCCTTCATGTTGAGCCTCTTGACTGCATTCTGTTAGTCATGCTGTTAAAGACTCTCTATGAGATGATGCTCATTTTTGGGCTGGAGAGAAGTTATTTTCCAAGGTTCCGGTAACTTAACATGCATTAGTAAAATCCCTTGTAATTTGACTTTCTTCTGGTCTGTCTGAGAACTTGCTTTCAATCTATAGATAGACTCCGGTTGTTATTTTTTGGGGCAATCTGGATTTATCTTCAGCATTGCAGGGATTTATATTTCTTTTACTTTGTGTGGTTCATTGTTTCCATCTGTATAAATTCCAACAAAGGGTTAGGTAAAGTGAAATTGTGACGTGTAGAGTCTTAATTCCTTGTTAACCTATACAGGTGGCTCAATAGCATCAAGTAAGAGTGCACTTAAATCCATTCTATACAAATTCTGGCATATGCGACCAATTTCCTCTCTTTTGATAGTTGTGACGAGGCTAAATAATTCTTCTCTCCTATATCCTTTAAGCTACCTTCTCTCCAATATGACTAAGGGAGCTTGAAAAATTTAATTAAGACCGGTATATTGGATGGGAGATTGACCGCTGGATCAAACACTAGATACAACTCTTTCAAAAAGAACCTTGCTTGTTTATGAAAATGGAAGGTCCCAATAAAGGCTTTATCATGATTTGTTACTCATTTGCACAGAAGAATATGTCCAGATACCCTTTTGGCTTCCAAGTCCTGGTTATGCAAACATACCATGTCTTCCATAATGCCCCCTTTTCTAAATGTGATAATAATAATAATAATAAACAACTAAAATATCAAAAAATACAAAATAAAATATAAAATAAAAGTTTAATTTTATCAAAAGTGAAGGGGCATGTGAAGAATGATGACTATTGAAGGAAAAAGATATATAAGAGAAACCAAACAAGGAGAAGTAACCGCCATATCAAATACATTTTATATGTATCTGAATTTATTTCCTGTGGAGCATAGACTGTGTTGTAACAGGCTGAGGACGAAACCCCTCTAGGCCTGAAAATTAAAGGATGGAAACCCTTTTCTTTTCCTTGCAGAGTTGGTGGATGAAAACCTCTGACTCAAGTAGATTTGAAGTTATTTCCCAAAGGCATCCATTGTATTAAACTGCTGGAGATTTCAAGGTTTGTAAACTAAAAAAAATTGAACAGGACATTACAAATGGTATCAGAGCTGAATCTTGCCAGCTTATGGAAGAGGTCACAGAAAAGTGATGATCGTCCATATTATCTGCAGCTGTTTGAATGTCTGAAGAAGTCACAGTGAAGGAAAGGAATTGCTACACCGAAGGAAGAGTTTGTAGATTTTGTAACCACCAAGCAAAAAGCTCCAGATTCTAATTGCAGCTGAGGATTTGCTATTTGGCTTTGCCAAAAATCTTGGTCATTGGAATCGGCAAAAATGTCTGCCCCCAAAACAAAATTTAAAAGTATATGCTACCGAAAGAAAAAGGAGACTGCAGAAGTTTGCAGGCTGCCGTTGGAGGAGAAAAAGAAAGGGCTCAAATAGATTTGTATGGGCATAGTTTAAAGGAAACGGGCAAACTAATTGACTGTTTTGATTTGATGCACAGAACACTTAGGTAGTTATTTCTGAATGTCAGTATTACTGTTAGCATTCATTGGTTAGAATCTGGATAGACATTTTGTTAGTTTTAGATCAGATTTAACAGAAAGCAGAAAATACAACACATAGAACAATGAACACAGTATTTTACCCTGGGAAAACCCTCCTACTCGAGGGAGAAAAACCCAGCAAAATATTCTCTTATAAATCAGAAGAATAAGTGCAGAAATTGCATACAAAATCAGGCCCTAGAATAGGCCGAGTCTCATACAATAAGTAATGTCACTTCTCCTTGAAGCGAAACTTGAATGCACAAAATGATGACTCTTCTTCTTGAATCGTATCTGCTGCTTAGAATGCGAACCTGCTGCTGAAGAATGCGAATTGGAATGGAAAATGATTTGATGATCAAATGAGAGGACTCTATTCCCTTTAAATAGCAAGCTAGGCGACCTCCTTTCTAGGGCCGACCTAGAAAAATGAAAATTTTGTTTATAATGTGAAGGCCGACCTGCCTTAAATTAATTTTATTTAAGAGAAAATATCTCTCGAAGCTACAAAACACTAACACTCCCTCTTAGCTAGGGAGGTATTTTCAAATATCCTCGTCCTGGAGTCTCTACTTGACGCCCACAATGGCTACACCCATTTGCGGAAAAACATATCTCAGTCTCAGAGATGTACAAGGGCTTGTCATGGAGTCTCTCAACATGACGTCCACAATGGCTACACCCATTTGTGGAAAAACACATCTCAGTTTTAGAGATGTACAAGGGCTTGTCATGGAGTTTCTCAACATGACGTCCACAATGGCTACACCCATTTGTGGAAAAACACATCTCAGTCTCAGAGATGTACAAGGGCTCGTCATGGAGTCTCTCAACATGACGTCCACAATGGCTACACTCATTAGTGGAAAAAACACATCTCAAAGATGTGCAAGGGCTTTCACCTCATATTTCTCTGTCTCAGAGAAATATACATTACAACAAATCTTCATGATGTTGTGACTCCCTCTGGAGTTCCAAGTACCCACATCAACCTCCTGACCTTCTCGTCCAAGATTGCCTCTGTTGGTTTGTCAGACTCCCTCTGAATGTCATTTCCTCCTCTTCGAAGTAACTGATCGCAATGACAATCTGTATAGGTTCTCTTGACGAATGCCAATCACACGAGCTGAATTTAAGCTGGAGTTCTTCGACCATGCAAGAACCTTTACTTCAGAGAAGGTAACCTTGTACCCTTTGTCCTCCAAGGCTGAAATGGAGACAAGGTTCCTTTTGATTCCAAGTACGAACAATACATCACTCAAATGAAGAGGGATACCTAAATCTAGCTGGAAGGTAGTGGCCCTAGCTCCCTTTACGACATAGCTAGCATCATCTCCAATTATCACTTGCAAGTTAGACTCTTTCTCTACTAATTTTGTAAGATGCTCTCTGTAGCCTGTGATGTGACGTGAAGCACCACTATCTATCAACCAAGTATCATTGTCAGATTGTATATTACTTGAAAGAGCGTAGATGAATAGGAAACCTTTTGAATCGACTTTAGAACTGGGCTCCTTGTGAGATGTCTCTATGTCAATTTCTGCAGTAGAGACATGTTGCGTTGACTTTAATTTGCAATCTCGGGCATAGTGTCCATACTTGTCGCAACTGTAACACTGAATATGAGAGAGATCCTTCTTTTTCGATTCTGGAACAGAATCTGATTTTCTATCTCTAGTCCTCTTTCTTCCTTTGCCTCTTTCTCTAGTAGTATGTGCAGCAAGAACTTGATTTTCTACATCATGAGTGTTTTGCCCAATTCCTCTTGCTGCCAATCTGGTTTCTTCTTGAATATAGTCAGCTCGAAGACGATCAAACTTGGGCAACTTGGATCTCCCATTGATGCTTTGAATAAAAGGTTCCCAAGATTGGGGAAGACCATTTAGTGCCAACATAACAAGATCTCTGTTTGCAATTATATCCCCAATAGTGCTCAACTGATCTCTCAAATCAGAAATCTTCATAAAGAATGAGATGACTGAATCTTCTTTAGCCATTTTTACATGATGAAGCTGTTGTTTCAAAGCAAGGGCTCTACTGGTATTTTTGATCTCATACAATCCTTTTAGAGTATCAAACATTTCTTTAGCTGTCTTCATCTTGGAGATGATCAGTACTAGGTGATCCATCACGGAGTCTATCATGATCTTTCTAGCCTTCGTGCCATTTTTCTTCCACTGGATTTTCTTTGTGTCTTCAGACGGCTCAGGTATGTCATTTTCTACGAATTCTAGAAGATCATTCTCCTCTAATGCAATGAGTACCCTGGGTTTCCAAGAGTTGAAGTTTGAAGCTCCATCAAGCCTATCTTCTACCTTGACACCAGTCACCATCTTTTTTTTTTGAGAACCCTAGGTTTTTGCAATAATTCAGCTTCAAGGTCTGCCCTAGTTCACCTTCAAGATCTGCCCTTAGGTCTGCAATAATTCACCTCTTTAGATCTGCAATAATTCGCTTTCAAGGTCTGCCTTTAGGTCTGCTCCGATTGGGAATGACATTCAATGAAGAATGCTTAAACAAATCTGATCAGATCTTTTCTAAACCCGCTCTGATACCATGTTAGTTTGAGACCAGATTTAACAGAAAGCAGAAAATACAACACATAGAACAATGAACACAGTATTTTACCCTGGGAAAACCCTCCTACTCAAGGGAGAAAAACCCAACAAAATATTCTCTTATAAATTAGAAGAATAAGTGCAGAAATTGCATACAAAATCAGGCTCTAGAATAGGCCGAGTCTCATACAATAAGTAATGTCACTTCTCCTTGAAGCGAAACTTGAATGCACAAAATGATGACACTTCTTCTTGAATCGTATCTGCTGCTTAGAATGCAAACCTGCTGCTGAAGAATGTGAATTGGAATGGAAAATGATTTGATGATCAAATGAGAGGACTCTATCCCCTTTAAATAGCAAGCTAGGCAACCTCTTTTCTAGGGCCGACCTAGAAAAATACAAATTTTGTTTATAATGTGAAGGCCGACCTGCCTTAAATTAATTTTATTTAAGAGAAAATATCTCCCGAAGCTACAAAACACTAACACATTTTACATTGCTGGTGGGTCTAACCAGGAATCTCTATTAAGTTGTCAAATTACTATGAATTTTTGACTGGGGGCATTAAAATGGTATCAATCTAACTCTGTGAAAAAGAAGTTAATCCTCTGATGCAAAAAAAAACTCATTCCATATAAGTGACAAGACAAGTGAATAGGGCAGATAGAGATAGAAAAACAACTTTGGGGATAGTTCTTTCAAATAAGTTTGAAAAGAAGATAGATACAACGATAGACATGTTGGGTCAATGCTCCACTTGCAGTAGAATAATATGATGTTTGCAGAAAGTAGTTCAATAGCACACGAAGAACGTTTATTGGATTTGATGATAAACCTCTACCTACCACTTTCATTCGTAGAGAAGAACAAAAGTCCAAACCAAGGGTCATCAAAAGAAACCAGATTCAAAATTCGCATTGCTAGGCTGCTATAATAAATGAACATGAATCAAATTCTAATTCAGGTTACTCTGAAATGGCTTCCAAAGGCAATACTAATGGTCAAACAAAACAATTTGTTAGCTGGGAAGATGATCATAGGTGTTAATGTCAGATCAGGTAATGCAATTGTTGGGCTTGATAGGAACAGATATGGCGAGGTTGATTCTTCTTGCTTTGGAGATGGCAACCTAATTGGTCATATTTAGGGTGGCACTTTTGGTGTGCAATGCAACAGTAATACAGAAGCCAACAATTCACCAAAATTTTCAGTTATGAATCCAGTGCTGGTACCAAACAAGTGATAAAAGAGGAGTGCATTCATATTGCAGGAAGTATATTTGATGGATTTGGCGATAACTATAATTTCACAAGCCTGTTCATGAAATGCAATGATGATAGTAGCAGGAAAAGTGAATCAAAATTTCCCATACAATTCAATATTCATACAGATGTTGACAGCCCAATAGACAAATCTCTGTTTGAGATTAGTATAAATTCTAAATTTGATGAAGGTGAGGATGTTCAGTGCTGGTTTAATCAAGTGGTAAAAGAGGAGTGCATTCATATTGCAGGAAGTATATTTGATGGATTTGGTGATGACTATAATTTCACAAGCCTGTTTGCGAAATGTAAGGATGATAGTAGCAGGAGAAGTGAATCAAAATTTCCCATACAATTCAATATTCAGACAGATGTTGACAGCCCAGTAGACAAATCTCTGTTTGAGATTAGTATAAATTCTAAATTTGATGAAGGTGAGGATATCCATACTTTAGCTGGTGGAAAGGATGGTTCTGCTTATGAAACTCATGGCGACCATTTCGGAGAGCAATATATAGAATCAAGTCCACTATTTCTGGATTAAAATTGTGTCAATTTTTTACATCAACGTTTCGGATCATACTCCATGATCCATCAATATATGGAATCAAGTCCACTATTTCTGGATTAAAACTGTGTCAATTTTTTACATCAACGTTTTGGATCATACTCCATGATCCATCATCACATGCTAGGTTCTTTCTTTTCAAGGGCCCTTGTAGTAGAGGTTAGGGGGAAACACAAGTTGACAAGTGATTTTGATAACTCAATAGCTGAATTAGTCAATGTGCAGTTGAAGAATGATAGAGATGATGCCATTGGAAAATTCTTCTTTGCCAATGGCATTCCGTTCAATGTGGCTCGATCTCCTTGTTATAAGGAGATGATGTTGATGGTACAGAGGGAAGGACCATCATATGTGCCACCAGGGGAGACAAAATTGAGGACCACAATCTTGGATAAGAACTATTCCAAGATAAATATGTTAATGGAGAAAATAAATGAATGTTGGGTGCAAAGTGGATGTAGTATAGTCATGGATGGGTGGATGGACATTAGACATCTTCCACTCATCAATATCATGGTTACATGTACACGAGGCCCATATTTTCTTAAGGTAGTTGATTGTTCAAGACATTGGAAAGATGACGAATTTCAGTTTCAGTTCCTTAAGGATGCTATTGAGGAAGGTGGGCCACAAAATGTGTTCTAAGTAGTGACAAATGCAACCCATGTGTGCTAAGTTGCAGGGAAATTGATTGAGACAACTTATAGACATATTTGGACTCCTTGTGTGCATGCCATGAATAATGCACTCAAGGACATGGCAAAGATTGATTGGATCAAAGCAGTGAACAAATGATGCTAGAGATGTGCAAATGTTTATCTGCAACCACCACACTTCACATGCACTCTTTAGGAGCTTCTCTAGGGAGTTCTTGAAACCTATCGAGACTAGATATGCATCCTATTTCTTTCTCTTGGAGAGAATGCTTGAGTTGCAAGAGGCATTGCAACTAATGGTTATTATAGCAGAATGGAATCAGTGTCTTGAGTCCAAGATAGAGTAGGGGAAGAGAGTGAAGGATGTAGTGAAGTGTGATGTTTTTTGGGGTGATGCAAAATATATAGTCTGCATAATTACTCTAGTCTTCCAGGTGATTAGATATGGGGATGCCAATGCGCCTAACCTTGGAGAGGTGTATGAGTCATTGATAGTGCGCTTGACCAAATGAGGGTGGTTGTGCGAGAGGACCCCACATTAGCATTCTACAATGACCACATTCAACCAATCATTCATCGAAGATGAGAAACTCAACACTCACTTGCACATGGCTGCCTATGCATTGAACCTCAAGTGGTACAAGCAAAGGACTAGTAGAGTTACACCTATATCGGATGTTGAGGTGAAGGAAAGGTTCTTTAGGGCCATCGAAAAGATGTATGGTCTTGTATAGGCCGACATCATTCGTACTAAGTGGGAAAAATTTGCCACTCTTTATTTTGAGGCGGCCAAGATGGATATGGCAACTATAGCACATTGGGGCCCTATTTGTAGTGGAATGGCCATGGATTGATTTCTTTGACTACCTCTCTAGCCATTCGATTGCTATCTCAAGTTTCTACTTTTTCAGCTGTTGAGAGGAACCGGTCTACTTATAACTTCATCCACTCTCTTAAGAGGAACAAACTTACCTCTAGGAGAGCAGAGAAGCTTGTGGTTGTACATAGTGCTTTGCGTCTCATTGACCGCAAGACACTTGTGTACAAAGAGAGTCCAGCATCACGGTGGGATGTAGAGCCAAAGGAGCTAGCACAAATTGATGAGGATGCTACAGTTACATAGGCAGGGCTGGTTGGTATTAGTTTGGTGGAGCTTGACCATGTGTTCGCTTCTAGCAGTTTCAGTGATGAGGGGTTTGGGGATGATTAGAGGCCTCACTTCACTCCATTTTGTTATTTTGACATCATTGTAATCACCATTAAGAAATCCTGAATATAAATTTCGATTTTGACTTTTTCATTGTTCAAACTTTTTTTATTCAAGGGGTAAACGCTTTTGACCGGAGCTATGAACCGGATTACAACCATTCAACAATACCACCCCAATGGGTTTGAACCTTGGTGGCACAAACAACAATGCCACCTTTAAACCATCACACCATGCCAATACCGGCTTTTCATTGTTCAAACTTCAATGTTATTGTTAATTCAAATTTTTAAGATCTTAAGTAGTATCAATAGTATTTCAGTATTTTTAGTTTTTACTAATTTTCCAAAGTTTCATTTGTAAAATCAACATTGTAATTCTTATACATCTTTTTATAACTATTTTTTCAAGTACTATATGTATATCAGGGCTGCCCTCCCCCCCCTCACCATCCCCAAACTTAGGCCCTTGGTACCCCCGTCCTCGAAATCTGTCCTTGCATCCCTCCGTCTCCTCGTCAGGAAACTTTGTGGAACATTGCGGTGATCAGAAGCATGATTGGAGAGGTTGTATGCTGTTGTCTATAATCTTTTTTGGAGAGGGGTAACTGCTTTTGATCCAGAGCTATGAACCAGTGAGGTCACAAACGAGATACTTCATCCCCAACATAAATGTTCAGCAATAACACCCCAGTGGGGTTTGAACCTTGGTGTCAAGAACCACAACACCACAATTTAACCATCAGACTATGCCAATATTGGCTGCTGTAGTCTGTAGATTGATAAAGGTGTAAAGTAGACTTATTGTTCCTTCCTATTTGCTGCTAAAAGAATTGTAACAACAAACATAACTCTAATTTGGATCACACAGTTTTAAGGTTTTTAATATTCTAGTTTATCCTGAGGGTTAATTTCTCAACACCATGCCTGCAGGCTGAGTTAATACATCTAACAACCATGTGAGGGTTTTACATGAGAGCTGTAATGATGATTAAATTAATGTGGAGAGATCCCATATCATTGTCATTGTGCTACATCTGGGAATATCTAGAGCAGCATTCAGAAAGAACGACACCAATATTATTGTCATTGTTTTAAATCCCAGTCAGTGTTAACTAACAAAACTGGAAGAAAAACAGTGGGGGTATGAGATTTTGGGGACAGCAAAGTTTTCCTAAATTTTGGGGACGGTAGGGGGATGATGGGGGGACCCGGACAGCTATTAAATTAACATAAACAAGCTAAAAGTGGATGCAGTTCTAAAAATTAAATACATTGTGCTGCATTTGCAATGACAATTGTCGTCCTTTTTGGGTTTTGAGGGGTTTTAAGCATTTAGGGAAAAGCTATATTATAAAATTTTTATACATCAAATGGGGCAAGCTGTCCTTTCCTGAAAAGGGGGGGAGAGGAAGCTGTTCTGTCCTGAAAAAAGGGGGCATCTCCTTTAAGTCCTCAAGTCCATGGGATGTTTGGGATGGCACCCACACCCTCAGGGAGGCATCCCCATGGAACACTGGAAAAAGCAATGATGTGAATTTCAAAAATCAAAATTTATTTCATTTATTCAGCTCCAACCATATTCCAACTACAAGAAAATTTGTGAAAATTAAAGCTAGTGTCTCATCATTTATGCATAACATCGTTTTTTCTTTTATCATTCTCCTTTGCTTGATTTGAACATGAAAATCACTACTGAATGCTTAAAGAGAAAATTTCAGCAAGGCTATTCCACTTTGGCAGTTTCCGATTAGTGAAAAGGATGAATATAAACCATATTGTTGCAGAAATTGGGGAAAAATTGCAAGCAAGACTCAACCGGTTTTGACTGAAAATTGCAGGTTTTTGAATGAAACAATTTTTTTGGAAAGAGATTAGATCACAAGTTCTAATTTAATGGCAAATTTATCCAATTTTATGCCCTTTTTTGAGTGTGCTGATTTTTTTCTCTTTATTAGGAACCCTAACCTTAACCCTAACCCTAATCCTAATTTTTTCTTTTTTCTTATTGAAAACCCTAACCGCTTTTTCTGTTTTGGGAAACTTTAACTCCAACCCAAAAATTTCCCAATTATATTACATTTTTTTTCGAAAATCTTTTCTTTTGGTTTGCCAATTTATTCCCAAAAACTTTTTTTGCTACTATGGTTCATATGATTAGGGGTCTCAGTTTGACTGCTTTCCATGTTCATTCATCCAAGTTGGCACCAAAGCTGCAAAGCTACCATCTACCAAGTTGATGTTTTTGAAATGATGGGTGTAATTACTAGTGACAGTAGGGAATGTTAACTGTAACTGAGAATTCAGTCAGAAGTAAAGTTTGCAATCTCCAAAAGTTCTAAATGAAGTTGATTCATCTTGATAGGAGGTATATGATTAGACCTGAGTAGCATTCTATTATTGATTGTATAATGTGTGATTTCTCAAGATTCATTAAAGACATGTTATTTCACAGTTCATGTAATGGATTGTAAAACTTATGGCAGAAAACTTCTCAAGAACCTTTAGTCTACAGTTGGGAGCTTTATATTCTGCCTTGTTGCTTTCTTGATCAGCACTATACATACGTGCAAATGAATTGGTTCTGATGGATTCCATCACAACTCCCTCCATTTGAGTATGGATGATGCCTTGCTTCTCCATCAAAGCTGACCACCAAAACAGTTGGTGTGACTGGCCGAATTGCTTCCTTTTGGTTCTGGTATTGAAGGACATGACATTTTTAGTAAATTGCATTATGGTTGGCAGACCTATTTCTCCTTGTCTTGAATATTTCATCCTGGTTTCTTGTGAATGCTCCAACTAGACAGATTTAATTCAAAATACATTGTAGAGGTTTTAAGTTTGATTGGACTATTCTCCTGTCTTATGTAAGCTGGATTCTCCAGACTGTAAAGAATCTATAGCCTATAACCTTTATTGTGATTAATCATCTTGATCCCTAGTGCCCAAGGCAATGGCAATGCATGAATGGAAGTAAGTTGGTTTCACTTTCTTGTAATTGTGCTACATGCTAGAAAGGCAGTCCTTAAGTTTGATATATTTTCCAACTATATATGTTATATTAGTAAAATCACACGATGGAATCCTTTTGGTGAGGTTGGGGACAATTTTATCATTCTAGATACTGCCACCAAGCGTGTTCAATTTTTGTTTTTCCCTTATTGGCCTAAGCAATGATCTTTTTCCTGTATCCTTATGAGTATAGGAATCCATTGCGATGAATGAGTTTTGTCTATATAAATTATTAGCTGGTGGTTTATTTTCGTTGCCTTGTTTTGAAGTAAAATCTCTTTGGGTATGGCCCAGTTAACTCTTGTTGTGTCTGCAGGAAATACGTGAGTTACAAGAGCTGCAGCGGACCTTTTTCACTTTTCTACATGCAGTGACATCAAATGACCTATCCGCAGTTTTTCTTGTCCCAAAAAATTCTGGATATTTGAATGACATAATCCAGTTACTTATATCTGCTGCTTGCTTTCACAAGGACATTCTTGTGAGGAAGGTATATAAGACTGTTCAAGGAACATACCATTGAAGGGCCTATCTGTTCTATTTTCATTTGATCATTCTGCAATACTGAAATATATGCTTATCATATATAATAGATATGTTCTCTAAATCTTCCATTCTTGCAGTCTTGTGTACAGGTTTTCGTTAAGTTAATTAAGAATTGGTGCACCAGGTCTAATGAGGAAGAGAAGGTGAGATAAATCCATTTATTTTCTAATATTTTATCAAATCTCTAGGTCTCCTTTTGGCAATTGTTATACAGTGATGATATACATTGTATTTTGCTACATTATGGTCTTCTGCTGATTATTCAAGGTATTTTCATCTCTCTATGGCAGGTACCTGGTTTTCGAAACTTTATCATACAAAATTTTGCACCAACATGTTGTTTCTACAGTGTTCTTGATAACACATTTGACTTTCGTGATGCACATACTGTAAGTTTATTTTCTGGCTATAAGTCTATGTCAACAATACAGATCTGATTCATGTTTAATTGGTCTTCTGATAAATCTAGTTATACCATTGATCATCTGAATACATATGGTGTTATAAATGCCAGTGCCTTGATTGTGAATTTTAATATTTTACATAACAAAAAAAGATTAATACATTGTCAATATCATAAAATTGAAAAATTATATTGGATTGTTATTTGCTACCAATCAGTAGGAGTAGTACTAGAACTGTAATTTTTAGTTTAGCCATGTACAACCATTTTCATCAACCAGCACAGAATTAGGGCCCAACTACTATGTTTGGATTCCATTAATGGGAAGTTTCAGCGATGCCTCATACAAGGGCAGTGTAGAAGGGAGATTTTATCTGAGCTATAATATGCAGCCAAATCACAGAGCACAATAGCACAAGTGTCATAATGTATGCTTACAAAAGCATTTTCTTTATGTTTATGTCTGATACAGGTTCATATAAATTGTTGGAAAAGTATCCTTAACAGAATTGGGTCAAGTCTGATATTGATCGAGTATCACTTTTGTTTGTATTCTGTTACAAATATCAGGTTTCATATGGTAACTTCTTATCGTTAGCTTTCGAGTTAGTATGCTGCCATAGCATAGCTTTTGCCATTTGGGACACTACGCTAATTGTTATCATAACACTATGAAAAATCCCGATGTGATGATCTGGTTTTGATCATAATAAATCAAATCTCCTTTTGGTAGTTTATATATGATGTTTTGTGATCTATAGGATCCCAGAGAAAGCTAGCTAATGAGTCCAGGGGCAGCTAATACTAAGTATTAACAGAACGAGACAGAAGGCAACCTTGATGCATTTATGACATTTTGCAGAAAAAAGAGCAGTATGGCTAAAGATATTCAAATTCAGATACAAAATTTGAACCCAGTTCATAAATGAAAATAAACATTTAGGTAGGTTTCTTTAAGTTTCATAACAACAAAAGTTATTTCTGGATTTTGGGGATGCAAGTTTATAAAATGTAGGCACATATGCCTACACGCTTTACATATTTAAAATATCAAAATTAGTTTCATTATCTCACGTGACAATGAAAATTAGAAAACAAAATAGTTCATAGTAACCATGATTTGTCTGAAGCCAACAGATCAAAATGTCAAATTGTTTTAACAGTGATTTTTTTAGTGGTTAATATTCGCCAATTGGCTAATAGTTGAAATTTGGGAATCCAAAATTGGCTAAAAGTTCGAGCTATAATGTGTGGCTTGAATCACCACATTTTTAAATTTTTTTATTATGGTCTTATTTAAATTGCCAAAGAATTTATTTTATTAAAAAATTTAACTCAAAAAATTGCCACAATATTCGATACATGATTACATTTGATTCACCTAAATTTTATAAATTATAGTAGAAATCTATATTTTCTGTTTTCACCAATAGTATGTTATAATTATTAGTTGCTTTAGGACTATATTTCTAATCTTTAGTTTCCACCATTAGTTTATAATATAATCTAATGGCTCTCGTTGTATTTCATGAGGTAAAATGTAACCACGATCTATAATGCTCATTGGGCCCATAATTTCAAGTCTCATGAGCATTATAGATTATAGGTACATTTTACCTCATGGAGTACAATGAGGGTCATTAGATCAATGATCGAAAATAAATTTCAAGCCCCATGATAATTACAGATCGTGGGTACATTTTACCTTGCAAAATATAATGAGGCTCATTATATTATATTTTAAAACAATGGTGGCAAGTAAATATTATAGTCTACCCCTCAAACCCATCAATATTTTCCACCTTGGGGCCCCTACTTTTCCATGAGAAATATTTTTAGATTGGATGGATTTTCAAGATTCGCCAAAATTTTCTAGATAATTTTAGTGATGAAAAAAAAATCTCCAATAAAATTAATTATTTTTTATAAAAAAAAAAATATTTGCCAATAGAAATTAATATTTTTTCTTTAAAAAATGAAAGATTCGCCAAGATTTTATATCTTTTTTTGAGGGGGGTTTCTTAAAGTTATCACTAATTGTTTA